>JAVXUP010002358.1:0-139233 GCA_033070095.1 Escallonia herrerae | reverse complement strand
TTATTTGTTTATAATCAGCGAGAGCAAAGAGACGGTCTCGCTGAATTTGTTATTCATGATGAACAAGCCTTTTCTTTTGCCGATAATCCTAAGCACTCTAGATATATGAACACATACGTTCAACCTTTGTACAAAAAGGTTCATAGAAACACAACTAGATCCGATGCACTCCGACAGTACAATGCTGCTAAAGCACGCCTTATCGATTATTTCGATAAATTTGAAGGTAAAGTTAGTCTTACTTCTGATATTTGGCAATCTCCTTTACTTTTGTTAGTTATTCTTGTGTGACCGCTCATTGGATTGATGCAGATTGGGTTATGCACAAGAGAATCATCGCTTTCGAGCACTTCCCTTATCCGCATGATGGAATGAACATTGCTATTCTTATATTAAAAGCATGCACCACATTTAAAATTAAGGATAAGATTATGAGTGTTAGTTTTGATAATGCTTCTAATAATAAAGTTGCTGTTGCAGCTTTAAAGGAGACGCTTCAACCTGTACTTAATGGTGAATTATTTCATGTTCGCTGTGTTTGTCACATTATTAATTTAATTGTTCAAGATGGTTTAGCTGCTGCAGGAGATATTCTTGTCAAAATGAGGGGTATGACAGCGTATGTTAATAGCTCGAGTCCGAGAACACAACAATTTAAAACGTTGTGTGTTCAATATAATATGCCTCGCAGGAGAGCAGTTACAGATGTGGTCCACAGGTGGAACTCTACATACCACATGCTTTTACACATTCTGGCATACCGAGAAGTCTATACGCATTTTCTACTAACCCAGTTCCCAGCCGGCTTGCCAACTCAAGAGGAATGGCAGATGGCCACATACCTAGCTGAATTTTTGGAGGTATTCTACACGTCTACCAATTTATTGTCTGGTACGTACTATCCCACCTCTCCTCTCGCTGTAATAGAAATTCTGAAGATGGCTACAATGTTAACAAAATGGAGATATATAGGACCCTTTAAGGAAATAGTAAAAGTGATGGATCAAAAATTTAATAAATATTGGAGTAAACTGCCTGCTATTTTTACTGTGGCTACTTGTTTAGATCCTAGGTTAAAGTTGCATGGCGTGAACGCCTCGATACAAGAGATATCGAAATTAATGTGCTACACAGCAGAGGAGACAACCGCATTCACAGCAAAAGTGAGCAAGAGGTTTGAGGACTTGTTCAACGTCTATCGTAATTCTGCTGACGTGCGCGGGCGAGCTACATCATCATCCACTGTTGAGAGGTATTATGCGCCATACCTTCAGGGCTTTGAACATCTAGTAGCAAGACAACTACCAGGTGAAGGTACTTCTAATTCGGCAGGTTCGTATACTTTTTCCTCTTTTAATGAGATTGGTGTATATGCAAATACTGATCATTATTCTGATTTATCAAGGCAAGAACAGGTTAATTTTAATTTGTTAAATTTTTGGAAACAAAATCAAAACATGTATAAAACTTTATCCCAAATTGCACGGGATGTACTGCCAGTGCAAGCCTCCACGGTTGCTTCAGAGTCGGCATTTTCAGCCAGCGGGAGGGTTTTGGATGACAGGAGGAGTCGTCTTAACCCCGAGTCGCTCGAGCTATGTGTATGTTGGAAGGATTATCTTGATGCGAAATACCGCGAGCAAGATAAACCGATTGATGATAGGAAGAGCAGTGACTCGGATATTGAAGTACTTCTGGATGATTAGGTAATTTGTTTTTATTTTCCTCTTTTGATCCTTTTGGTTGACGTTGCAGATTTCTTGATCTTTGATTGCTGATATTTTGGATAGACATGCATTATTATTTTGATTGTTAGAATTTTAAGAATAAATTTTTTTACAAAATATACTTTTTTCCATATATATAAAATAAATTTTTACAAGCAAGATATATATTTTTTCGTATATATAAAAAAATAGGTAACTTCGCCTGTTTGTTTACAAGCAGCCGGTCCAAAGCCCGGATAAAAGGAGGAGGGCCTATGAATACATTTATTATTTTTCTATATAAATTGTTATGTGTTAAGATTTTATTAATAAAGCTCACCAAGAAGAGTATGAAAATGTTTAACATATAATAAAAAATATAATGGCTAACAAATAAATATGTATATACATACATACATATATATGTATATTACTTATAATGAAATAAAAGGATAAAGATTAGGTTCGTTAAATTGTGAATATTGCCTAGAGATGAAATTTAAAATTGAATAACAAGAAGAAAAAAAAAAAAGGGCCCGGGCCCGGCCCAAGCCCGGCCCTAGCTATTGGGCCTAGGGCCAGGGCCTGGACTGGGCCTAGGTTTGCCTTCGGCAGGCCCGGCCCGGCCCGGTTGGCAGCCCCACTGGCCTGGCCCCGGCCCGGCCCCACAGCAGGCCCGATGGGCTTGGGCTGGGCCGGCCCAAGCTCGGCCCATTGACAACTCTAATTCAAGGTAAATTTTTTAAGGGTTGATATATATATTTTAACGAATGTTTTCTTATGTGAATGGAGGTGTGCAGTGATTGTTTGCTCCCTGTGTTTACCGTGTGTTTTCTTGTGTGTACAAGCTTCGGTTAAAGGATTAATGCTATGGCTTATCCAATTTTGGTTTATGGGTTATTAGTTCGTAGGTTGTAGGCTTGTGGGAGGTAAGGGAGAGGAAAACGCA
The DNA here is from genome assembly GCA_033070095.1 of Escallonia herrerae. NCBI lineage: Eukaryota > Viridiplantae > Streptophyta > Magnoliopsida > Escalloniales > Escalloniaceae > Escallonia > Escallonia herrerae. Next base: position 136,578 of record JAVXUP010002358.1, on the reverse strand, counting down.
GCTGTGCAGTGGGTGCTCATGGAGTTGCAGTGGGTATATGCGTTCGGGTATACATATATACATGTGTGTACGAAGGTGATCGAGTTGGGTAGGATCTATGTGTACGATTTGGTGTTAAAATGTGATGTAATGTGTATCAAGTAGTTTAGAGGTTGTTTAGTGATGAATTAGTGAGTATATAAGAGAGGTAAGTGGCCATATGCTTCGGCAGCTGGATGTTGAAGATGAGTGTGTGCGTGTAATGATTCGAAAACTGTTTGTAATTGTCACTCAAAGTAGGGGATTATTTAGGCGGTTTTTCCAGGAATTTTTAAAAATAGTTAGGGTCAGATTTAACCAAAGTGTGAAAAAAAAGTACCCCAGTTATTTTTAGAAGACCTGTACATTGGGAAAAAATCAGATTTTTCTGAGGTCAGGAAGAGGGTTAACGGACGTGATGATTTTGGAATTTTACAGTAAAATTTAAAATATCAAACTAACGCGATTTTGCGCGAAAATTTTATGAGGACCCTAGGATGCTGAGATGTTTCATGTACAAAGCGTGCTTTCTTTAGGACCTTGTTTGGATTCATCTCATTTTTTCAATAATATCATCTTCTTGCATTTCAATGGGAAAAAAGCGTGGCGAGTGAGGACCATTTTTATTTATTTCTTCTGCACGTTGAGGTTTGTGGATGTCTGTTAAACTTGACCATTAATTTTCCTGTGCTTTCTATTTGGTCCTAGTACAAATCTTCTTTTTCTTCACGTTTAGGTTTATGAATACATTTCGAGCATGTTCCAATGTTTATAATGGTGGCTGTGTAATATGATTCCTAGAACATTCATTTTTTTCCTTCTAACTTTTGATAGGAAATGTAATATATGATTTTAGGGACCTTTTGAGGTTGATGATAGTCAGGAGTTCAAGAAAGCTTTGGAATCACAAAATGCAGAGGCAATATCGGTGTAATCGTCATAGGTTGCACAGCTACCCCAATCTTTGTTGGCGAAATTGCAAAATGGCAGCAGCAACTCTTCCTATTGACGGTGAGTTACTACAACCTACTGGACAATGCTTCCAATGTGTCTCGTTATAGATTAAATCACCTCTTTTCCTTTTGACCGTTGACAATGTCTCTAATCGGCCTCATTAGTCCCTGCCTTGCATCAGTACTATATTTGCCGTAGTGTCTCATTAGATTAAATTACCTCTGAGGACTATTGACTTTGGTTGACTTGATTAGTGAATTTGGTAATCCTCCGGTCAAATTAAGGAAGTCTTTTTTGGGGGTAATCTGGACCATTTATGTGTGGCTTTGAGGACTTTTGACTTGGATTGACTTGCTAAGAGTGAGTAATGCTCTCGAATTTGGTACTCTTTTTGGAAATTGAGTTTGCTGAGCTTGGTTATGGAATTGGCTTAAAGGTTCCTAAGGTGAAAGGGAGTGCAGGATACCAATGGAAATATGTAAGGATATGTCTAGGTTTGTTGGTGGATTTGTTATGTTTTAATCAATATTTGCTACACGTGTTTCTCTCTAATATGTTTATAGTTGTCTTGTTATGAAGTCTTGTTTTGTAGTGTGATGATCATGGTATTCTTTTTTTCCTTTTGTGCAGTGAAAAACTATAGTTGGTATTGAGCATAAGATATTGAAGACCAAGACGCAGTGACACGCTTATCCTAGATTATTGTAGTTAGTGATTCTGCAATCTTTTTATGTCTGTGAGGATCCCACCATGTTAGTGTAGATGCCAGACGAAAGAGATATGAAGGAACCCTTTTTGTTTGTATTGACATTAAAAACTCTTGTAATGTATGCTTTCTTTATAGTAAATGATTTTGAATTCAATTCTCTTACATTAAAAGTTTATTCTCATTATTTTGTAGAAGAGTGATATTTAAAGGGAATAAGATTTGATAGCATGTGACAACTTACAATTGTCACCATTACCGTAAAGAAAAAAGTTGCTAGTTGTCACTACATCAATAAACGTTCGTCACTAGTTTGTACAGTGACAGCAGGAAAAAACCAAAACGGTGACAATGAGAAGTTGTCACTGAATGTTCCAGTGACAAAACAAATAATTGACACAAATGGCGATGGTGACAACACCGAATATGTCACAAATTGGAATTTGTGACAACATTTAACTTGTCACATATTTGAAATTGTGACACTATCTGTTGTTGTCACTAGACAGAAACATTGACAAGGTATCTTGTCACGGGATCTTAATCCAAGTCAATTAGGAAGGTTCTTTAGTGACAACACGGGGTTCTAGTGACATTATTTGAGAACATTTAGTGACAACAAAGTTGTCACTAAATTTGGTGAATCAGTGATAACTTTGACGTTGTCACACTGCTTTAAGATTTTGTGATAACTTTTTAAGTGTCGTCACTTATAGTCTTTAGTGACGGGCCTATAGTAACAAGTACTATGACAAAAAATTGTCACTATAGTAATTAGTGACAACTTCGCATTTTTTTGTGACAACTTTCGTTGTACTAATGACCAATTTCTTGTAGTATTACAAAGGGATCAAAGTGCTAATTGGTATGAGTAAAGGGGCTAAAACACATTTTCTCAAAAATACATGACGTACAAATTTCTAGATTAACGATAACTATTATGGGAAAATGGATCCTTAAAGATCTTAATAATTAAGAGGACGAAAGCTTGGGTAAAATCGATTATTATGTGCTATGTATTTTGTTAACTAAAATGTGTGGTTAACTTGAAGCTGGACATCTTAGGTTCAATTATATTCTATGGAGTGTTTAGAGACATAAATATGCTCATTGGTATTAACCGGGTCCCAGCGGCTGACTTAACGTTAAAACCGGTCGGTTTATGCCATGCAACGGGTAAAAAAACAAAACAGGTCCGAATAACGAATTAAACTGAGGAAGTCATCTATTCACGGTTGAACCGGTCCAACCGATTGGTCCTGTTTGATCGATTGTGATCTTATGATTTTTTTTGGCACAAAAATTATGACCGGAACCAATATCTTTAACCAATAAATAGTCGGATCACAGCATCTTCGATTGCAGCCACAAGGCTTCCAGTTTTATAAGCCTTGCCGGGTCAGAAAATTGATTTATTTTCTATAGTTTACTCCAATTAAGGTCTTCGGCCTCTTATTAGGAAATTGTGGGCCTCCTTGGTGATCACTCATTGTCGTCCAAGCTGTATTTTAACTCGTTCTGCCGACAAATTTCGCTGGGCCAATAAATTTCTTCCAAGTTGGTCTTCAGTCCTAAGTGTACCAAATATCTTGCGAGTTGTGAGGACGTGTTGAGGCGAGATCCGTTTTACTACGGTAAATTAGTTTGTTGCAATATAATTTATGGCTAAACCCCTATAAATGAGTTGTGTTACAGTTTTTTGTTTTTTGGAATTTCCTTCATCATTTTCAAATTCCATGTACAACGTTATAAATTTCAAACGGAATGAGATTGGCTTTAATTACCGGCATCCTTGGCAAACGTAGACTTGAATAAACTTTCATGTGCACTGATGTTTCATCATGTTCGTTGCAGGTAGTAATATGATGTTTTAAAAATGGCTGATGCCGTGCAGGGAGTGCTTTTGGATACTCTGACCGGGGTGCTAAGTCAAGAAGCAAACTTGGTTCTTGGAGTGGAAGATGAAGTGAAGTCGCTAGAACAAGAACTGAAGCTTGCTCATTTCCATCTCATAGATCTTGAAGAAAAAAGGCAAGACGCAAGACACAGTCAGAGAATACGCTAGCCAGATTAGAGGTTTGATTCATGAAGGGGAGGATCTCATCGACGTACATTTTCCCCAAAATACATTGCGTACAAATTTCTAGATTAACGCTAACTATTGTGGTAAATGGATCCTTAAAGATCTTAATAATCAACATGAAGAAAGCTTGGGTAAAATCGAAGAGTTAATTGGTATTTGCTGTGTATTTTGTTAACTAAAATGTGTGGTTAACTTTAAGCTGGACATCTTGGGCTCAATTCTATTCTATTGCGTATTTACAGACGTAAACGTATCTATGGGTATTAATTGGTCGGAGCGGCTGACTTTACGTAGGAACCGGTCGGTTTACGCCAGGTTACGGGTACAAGTTCAAAACCGGTCCAAATAATGAAGTGAACCGCTGAAGTCAACGATCCACGATTAACTGGTCCGGCCGACTAGTCTTGTTTGATCAATTGTTATCTCATAATTCATTTTTGCACAAAAATTATGACTCGAACCATATTTTGTACCGTCCCACATAAATTGATTATATTTTCTTTTTGAGCCGACGCATAAAAATTGATTACTTTCAGATTAAGAAAATTTTTGTAAATATTTTTACATATTTTTCCTCTTATACATTTTTTTAATTATATTTCTTTCTGCATATTTAACTTTTCACCAACTCATTTTCTCTCTCCTGACTGACCTTACAATTTTTTTATTCTATTTTTCTCTCTACATTTAATACTTCTCTAAATTATTTTTTCTCTCCTGACCCACTATCTTCCTTCTTCTCTCTAAATGGTAGAATAAAAAAAATAATATATGATCTAAATCTTTAATACGCGTATAAAAAAAATGATCGAATTATATAGAACTGAGAGACTACCTATTAATAATTGGATCACGCGATTGCAGCCACAAGTCTTCCAGTTTTATAATTCTTGTTGGTCAGAAAATTGAAATAGTAGTTTACTCCAATTAAGGTCTTCGGCCTCTTATTTTAGAATTTGTGGGCGTCCTTGGTGATCACTCATCGTCGTCCAAGCTGTATTTTAACTCGTTTTGCCGACAAATTTTGGTGACAACTTTCGTTGTACTAATGACCAATTTTCTTGTAGTAATACAAAGGGATCAAAGTGCTAATTGGTATGAGTAAAGGGGCTAAAGCACATTTTCTCCAAAATACATGACGTACAAATTTCTGGATTAACGATAACTATTATGGGAAAATGGATCCTTAAAGATCTTAATAATTAAGAGGACGAAAGCTTGGGTAAAATCGATTATTATGTGCTATGTATTTTGTTAACTAAAATGTGTGGTTAACTTTAAGCTGGACATCTTACGTTCAATTATATTCCATTGAGTGTTTAGAGACATAAACATGTTCATTGGTATTAACCCGGTCCCAGCGGCTGACTTAACGTTAAAATGTTTATGCCATGTTACGGGTAAAAGAAAAAAAACAGGTCCGAATAAAGATTTAAACTGGTGAAGTCACCTGTTCACGGTTGAACCAGTCCAACCGATTGGTCATGTTTGATCGATTGTGATCTTATAATTTTTTTTGGCACACAAATTATGACCGGAACCAATATCTTTAACCAATAAATAGTCGGATCACAGCATCTTCGATTGCAGCCACGAGGCTTCCAGTTTTATAAGCTTTGCCGGGTCAGAAAATTGATTTATTTTCTATAGTTTACTCCAATTAAGGTCTTCGGCCTCTTATTTTAGAATTTGTGGGCGTCCTTGGTGATCACTCATCGTCGTCCAAGCTGTATTTTAACTCGTTTTGCCGACAAATTTTGGTGGGCCAATAAATTTCTTCCTAGTTGGTCATCTGTGAGGACCTGCTGAGGCGAGATCTGTTTTACTACGGTAAATTAGTTTGTTGCAGTATAATTTATAGCTAAGAAAAAAATTTGGCTGCTACCCGGATTGGAAGAATCTTCTTCATACTCTCAATATAGTGACAATCAATCGTCTCTAAATGTCTCTAGTGACATTTATTTAATAACACTAAAAAAAGTGTTGCTAATAATTATCACTGAAAGTATTAGAAGAAAAGTCACTAAAAATATTTAGTGACTATTAATTGTCACTATATACGGGGTTGGAGGAAGATTCTTACGACACGGGTAGGAGCCAAGGTTTGGTCTATAGCTAAACCCCTGTAGATGAGTTGTGTGTTACAGTTTTTTTTTTTTTTTTTGCTTTTATCATTTTCGAATTTCACTTGCAACGTTATAAATTTCAAACGGAATGAGATTGGCTTTAATCGGATGTTGTAAAAATGGCTGAGGCCGTGCTGGGAGTCCTCTTGGATACTCTCACCAGGTTGCTAAGTCAAGAAGCAAACCTGGTTCTTGGAGTGGAAGATGAAGTGAAATCGCTAGTACAAGAGCTGAAACTTACTCATTTCTATCTCGTAGATCTTGAAGAAAAAGGCAAGGAGCAAGACATAGTCAGGGAATACGCTAACCAGATTAGAGGTTTGGTTCGTGAAGCGGAGGATCTCATCGACACACATGTGGCCAACATCGCACAGCAACGAGGAGATAATATCTTCCAGAATGCTGCGCGGACAGTTGCTCGTATTGCAAAGCGCCGTGCAGTTGCTAAGAAGATCAATAGAATCAAGACACAATTCGAGGCTTTGTACAAGAAGAGGGATAAGTTTGAAATCCAGATTGCACAGAAAAGAGAATCAGCTGTGGAGGACGATTTGTCGAGGAGCGCAAGATGGCATATGCCCTTTGAGAAAGCCGATGTGGTGGGCTTTGAAGCGGATACACAGGCAATATTGCAGCAGTTGCTTGAAGGACATGCTGACAGAGAGATCATCTCAATACTCGGGATGAGTGGTATTGGTAAGACCACGCTGGCCGGAAATCTTTTCCACGATCCAGCAGTTGTCCATCACTTTGACTACCAAACTTGGGTTTGCGTCTCTCAAGTAGGTAATAATGTCAGGGAGTTTCTTAAGGCACTCATGAAGAACGCAATGGAAGGAGATGAAACCACGGAGGAGATACGCCACAAAATCTACAGGATTTTGAAGAGTCAGAGATACTTGATAGTCCTAGATGATGTGTGGGAAACCGAGTGGCTTGAAAACTTAGATCGGTTCCTTCCTAAAAACGCTTTGGGAAGTAGAGTAATTCTGACAACCCAGATCGAGGGAGTGGCTTTGACCGTAAACCCTTCTCCGCACAATCTTAAGCTTCTCAGTCCGGAAAGTAGCTGGGAACTCTTGTCCAAAAGAGTTTTTCAAGGACAAGAGTGTCCCCCAGAGCTGAAGGTCCCTGGAAGTGACATAGCAAAGCAGTGCGGGGGGCTACCATTGGCAATTGTGGTGATAGCTGGAGTCCTGTTGAGGAAAGAGAAAACCGTTCGGTGGTGGTCTAGGGTTTCCTCAAGGGTAGGAGATTTTTTAGGTGGTGATAGAGAGATTTTCAAAATTAGCTATGAGAACTTGCCCTACTACTTGAGACCTTGCTTCCTCTATTTTGGTCAATATCCTGCCGACTCGGAGATCTCTTCATGGCTGTTAATGAAACTATGGGTTGCTGAGGGATTCATACCCAGGAAAGAGGGGATGCAAGCAGAAGAAGTTGCTGAAGATTACCTAGAGGATCTTGTTGGAAGAAACTTGATCAATCTCGTCGAAAAGAAGTTTGATGGGGGCATAAAGTCATGCAGCATCCACGGTCTCCTGCGAGCTTTTTGCATTTCAAAGGCTTCTGAAGAGAAGTTTCTCGAAGTTAAAGAGAAGAATTCTTCATCCCCGGGTAACGCACGCAGACTTGCCGTCCACTCCAGCACAACACGGTATATCTCTTCTTGTGAGTCTTCTTCAACCCTCCGGTCTCTACGTTGCTTGGGGCAAGACGAAGAACGACTATCTTCAACACATTTGAAACGTCTGTATAGAGGCTACATGTTGCTGAAGGTTTTGGACCTATCGGGTGTGGTGGTTGGTGATATCCCTAGCGAGATTGAAAATCTAATTTGCCTGAGGTACCTACGGTTGAAGAGTGATTCAGCTCGCAGCCTTCCTTCGTCCCTCTGCAACATTTTTAACTTACAGACTCTTGAAATTGTCGCTCCTCTCATTGACCGACCACAAGTAAACGTTTGGAAGTTGCGCGAGTTGAGGCATTTCTACTTCAACGGTGAAGCCGTTCTTCCAGAGCCACCCAAGAAAAAGGTAAATGGCGAAGATATTTGCCTAAGCAATCTCCAAACTCTTTCGAGTATAAGCCCTGATAGCTGCACTGAAAGTATTGTCTCAGAGCTCCCAAACTTAGTTAAGCTGGGTATATACGGAGATTTGGAAATGCACAAGGATCTCGTGTTCAAGAACCTCTCTAAGCTCAACCTCCTTAGGAAGCTGAAGCTTAAGAGATATCGAGTATATGGAAGCCTATCTAGAATCCCAGATGGGGTTCAACTCCCACCAACACTCATAAAGCTGACTTTATCTCAGACGGAACTTCAATCGGATCCAATGCAACAAGTTGGGCAGCTACCTAACCTTCGAGTTCTCAAGTTGATAGATGGCGCTTACGTTGGCGGTGAATTGGACTGCACAAACTGCGGTGGCTTTCCTAAGCTCGAAGTCCTGAAACTAGTAAACTTGGGCATTACTCAATGGAATGTACCGACTGACTCAATGAAAAGCCTGAAAAAAGTGGTAATAAAAAGATGTGGAAAACTTGAACGTCTCCCATCAGCTCTCAAAAGCATTTCTACCTTGAAGGAGATGCATCTTTGGTGGCCCAATGAACAAGTGGTGACGTGTGCTAGAGACGTAGAGACTTATAAGGAGGACGAGAAGTTCAAGCTTATGATCTATCATCCTGAAAGCAGAGAGGGCGTGCAGTAATTGGTGTACGCCTGCTTCATCCAAGGTACATTCCAACCTTGCTCTTTCTGGAAAAAACTACCGGGCAATCTAGATATATCCGTACACCTTCTTCTACAATTTAACTTCATCTTTCCTTTAGGTTAGCTACAGTAGGAATTAAAAACGGAAACATCCAATCAAGCTGAATTTGTGTTGCAGAGTGAAGCGTGTATTATTTGATAAGTAAAACAAATGTAAAGCTAAATTATGTCCTGATGACTAAGGTTACTATTTCAGTTCTCGTAATTCTGTATGAAAAATTAGCTAAAAGGTCAAACAGATGCAAACACCCCTTCGGAATACAAAGTTTTTGCTAATACTACTTATAAGCTTTTGCTATTAACATCTTGTAAAAAAACATATCAACTTTGTCTAACGCTACACTTTTGGTAAGCGATATGTTGTTTATGAGAAATATTGATTTGAGCCATGACGAATAAAATTATTACAAATTTAATTATGACTAACTTAAACAAAATATCAAAAATGAATTATCACTTGTATCACTCCCATTTTCCCAACATTTTTGCCGAACTAAAGTCTCATTAGAGTTATCAGTTAAAATAGCTTATTGGTAAGAGCTTCAGTAACCTATCAAGTCTTTCAATTTGGTTCATTTAGTAGTCCAACATCCAGCCTTGCAAAACCTAGTCTCTTAGCTCTCTCATGTTAGCAATTAGGATTTTATTCTTGACAGTAAAATGTTTGGATTATTGTCCTCCCAAAAGTCTGCATGTAAAAGTTAGGTTAAGAGTATTTTTCTTTTGAATTACAAAATATTACGGTTCGGCCTTATCCTCGTCACAAATCACTGTTTTAAGACATCACCAGTTTACCAAGATACAAACCTGATATCCAACATAACATCGTATCATCGCCCATACACAAGTACAATTAAAATTTTAATATAAGCGTTATGTAATATTTGCATAAGTATGGTTGCCTTCAATTCGTTTGGATTGTACGTTGAAAAACCAATAGATGGATGATCATACTGTATTTGCATAAGTAATGGTTGCCTTCAATTCATTTGGATTGTAAGTTGAAAAACCAATAGATAGATGACGATACTGTATCATCCTTAGATATTTTCCTTTTTTCTTTTCAAGCTTTTATTTTAAAACGTCAAGTTGCATTTCAAATGGGTATCAGCTTAGAATCTAGAATTGTAGAATACTTATGCCGGTAACGCGTACAGAATATAGTTGCGATTAAACAAGGGGGCCACTACTCACATGCCTATGTTCGTTTATGTGTTTTATTCTTTAATTAGCTTTGGAGGGTTTATAAGACGCTAATCACGAGGCATAAGTCCCGATTGATTACTATTGTGATTAAGTAGAATTCAAACGTTAGAAATAAGAAAGGATTACAATTGCATTCTAAATTTAATGAATTATAAAGAGTACACTTTTTTTTTTCTTTCAAATCAGTTCTTGCATTTTGCCGAAATAAATTTAATAGAATGACCAAATAATGTCGAACATATTAATATACATGTCTTCCTCTTGTCCTTATAGATGCATGTTGTGTGTGAGGTTGTTCAGTTGATAAAAATATCGTGTCGTTGTTTTGAAGTGCTTTTAAGATCTTACTAGTAAAAACGAAGACCTAATATTACAAGAAAATTGGTAAAGTAGAGTTTTTAACGTTTGAATTTATTTTTCATGTCTTACAAGACTGTTATTTATCCTCAAGCTATAGCTCTTACATCCGACAATGTCTTAAGTGATATTTTTACAAGTATACTTATTTCATGACAACAAAATGCATCATGTTCCATATATCTTATGTTCCACCTATGAACGACAATGAGATTGTGTTCAGTTGCTGAAAATGATGTGTCATTGTTTTAGCACATTTTTTAGGTGTTACTAATAAAACCTAAGAACTAATATGTTAGAACATTTGATCATGTAAATTTAAAAAGTTTTGATTTTCTACGTCTTGTATGAGTATTTCTCAGAAGACTTTTATACACCAATTTTGTCAGGTTTTACCTAAAAACTACAACGAGCTTGTAAAAGTTTAACAAATATCTTTACAGTTGAGAAATGGTTTTTGGGTGAATTAATCAAATTGAAATTATAAGAGATCAAATCTATTTATAGATCGTTAGGACCCGGACCGAATAAATGATATTGGTTAGAATTCGTTTACCATAAAAATTTTAAAAATATAGAGATCAATATTTGCATTGTCAATGTTATAGATTTTCTCAAATATAATAAGAATAGTTAGAATGTTTGTTACACTTTTATTTTTTTCTAAATCACGTATGTGTTTTTTGTTTTCAAAATCTAAGACATGAGCTATAGTCACTGCCTATAAATCATTTACGACATTGATATAGCAAAGAGATTCTTTCTTACAATGATTGTAGCATGTGTGTGACACATATATGTATGGAAGTTATAAATCAATATATTGTAAATTTAAATCAATTGTGACGCCAATTTTACTATTGACTCTTGTATGTTGTTTTTGTTCTATAAATATATGGATTTTTATCTTCATGTATGAGAGCCGTTTCATGATAAAACAATCGAACTTAAAACTAATAAGTTAGTATATTGTTTAGAATTAGTTTTCAAACTATATAAGGCTTATTAATATATTCTACATTCCTTTAAAATTAGATAAAAATAAAAGTAAATAAACCATCCAAATTATTGCATTGAGAAAAACACTAATGTGTTTAGGATATCTCTTTATAACCTTTTTAACAACCATGTGATCGCATTAACTGAAATAATATAGTGACGTTTTTTTTTTGGGTCATGAGGTCCCATCCAAATATGGTATATCTTTTATGCAACAAAAGGATTTTAAGAGCTATAAATTATATATGGCACTAATTATTGTAGATACAAATTAAAATAAAATAACTTTATAATTTCATATTTGAGAATGCTTTTTAAGGACATAGGCAAGTATATTTATTACGTAGAGTTTTAAAATGTTTAGAATTATTGTAAATCATATAAGGTTTAGTAAGTAGTAATCATATAAGGTTTAGAGATATTAATATATGTACTGCTCATCTGCGATAAGCTTTCGTAGATGAGCACTCTCCACTTAATAAAAAAAATTCTACAGACTCCAAAAATTCAAGAGCTGAGAAAGGGAGAAGAAAATTACTCTATTTAGCTGTCACTGCATTTCATACGAATTCTGGTTCTGGATTAATGTTGACTTGGTCCAATGCAGTAGGTTGGATACTTTTTAGCATGAGTGCATGACGCAACTCATCTGGCATGCACAAGTACCTTGGATGTGGCTACGAAGGGACTAAGAACTCATCTTCTTCAAAGTAAGAGTTGGCATATTTAGCTACGGTTTGATTTGTTGCATGTTTGATTGGCGAATAACCTGGTACCCAGAATGCCCAAGCCAATGGCTTCCCCTTTTTCATTTGTGAATAGCAAATGATTTGGCTTTGTAAATGCCAACAGTCCTCTTTTGACAACAACTCTTGCATAATCAATTGGTGTAGACTTGCTTGTCAAGGTTGTGCTTAGGTGGTATTTTCTTGATTAAATATGTTTGATTTTCTCTTTGCATGCCTTAGTAAAACATTCTCAATTTATTGCTAAAAGTTATTGGCAACGTCGAAAACACCATTCAGTGCAACTAAATCACAATGGCGGATGTTGCTGGTGGCAGCAAAAACAGTTTAGCTGAAAATTCAATTTAAAATGGAGAAGTATCGACTCTTGATTTAGTGGCAAATAGGGCTACAAGCGAATCGAGCAACTCTGAACAAGCTCTTGACACGTTCGTTAAGATCCTTTAACAAATTATGAACGAACTTAAACACAAAAAACTAGGCTTGTTTAATAAACGAGTATAACATGAACTTAAAAATTTGTTCATCATTAAGTTCGTGAAAAGCTCAGCTCATTTTAACAATTGTTTTATTTTCTATTCATATTTATAAATCCTAATGTTTCTAAAGTCCAACACTAAATCCTTTGAAATAATGCAAAAGGCCCAAACAAAGTCTAAAGCCCCATGACCCACGCAAGCCCAACTTTCTAAAAAAAAATAAAAATAATCCCTCTTGCATCAGGCCATCAGCCTTATTCTTTCTATCTTTGATGTGTTCATCTCTTTCTTCTCTGTCCGGCTTTCATTCTTCTTCGACAAACAATATCCACCTTCCCACCACCAAATTGATTGCGAGGAACGACTACTAGGCACATGGAGCTCTTTGGGATGGCAAGGCAGATGGCTACAGCTTTGATGATGAGATTGAGAGGTTTGAGAGCATATTTGAATTTAAATCATCTTTCAAGTAAATTGGAGAATGATTTTCTAGAAACCAATTTGTGATTACCAAATTACATAAATTAGGGCTTTGTAATTTCAAATCAGTTTTCTGTTTTCACTACAGAAATTGGGTTAAAAGTCCTAAATCCGTCGCTAAAGACTTTTAGCGACGAAGAGTCCGTCGCTAAAAGTACGTCGCCTATAACCCCGTCGCTAAAAGTTTGACGACGAAATTTGGTAATCCTTCACCTAAAAATTGACTTTTAGCGATAGGGTGATAAATTCAATTAATGAAGGGAGTTCTCTCGCTAAATATATTTTTCGTATTTTATTTTAGTTTTTCAAAACTAATTTATTACGTAAAATATTTAGCGACGGAAACATTCGTTGCTATTACTGACAGACTTTTAGCGATGAAATATCTGTCGCTAAAATTCTGTCACGAAAATGAAGACTTTAGCGACGAAATAAAATCCTTCGCTAAAAATCAAATGAAATTTTAAAATATTATTTTTTATACCAAAAACTGTAATCAATTCTCAATCCCCAACAATCCATTCGCAATCTACATTAGGGTTAAATAATTGTTGATCCATCATCAATTATTTAATCCAAATGATTCAAACACAGTACATATATAGATAAATTTATAAATTTTATACTAATTGAAAAATAAAATATATAGAGAGTTCAGGAGGGCACGGGAACATGATACAAATATAATAGAGGAGGGTAGGGGGCAAAAGTCCAGGGGGCACAGGAAGGGGATACAAATAGGGGCAGGGATCCGTAGAAGTGTAGGAGGGCACGAGAGGGGAAAGGCTCAGGGGTGCGAGACCAGGATCAAATTGTGTTGATCGTGTTCCTCCACGGGGGTGCTGCCATCGAGATCCGGCTTGGTATGTCCAACAATAATGCCCTACAGTTAAAGGCACAGACACATGGATCTCGATAGTAATTGTAAGTCGTGTTTGCTTTTTGTGTTAATTGACTTCATAAAGTGATTGTTTTTAACCTGATCCCCCCGTGCATTGATCATTCGAAACACCTCATCTGCAATGCGATGGATATCGTTCGGGTATAACTGTTGCTCTGCGAGTGGCGTCTACGTCTTTCTAGGGGGCTGTAGGGGGTGGGGACACTCTTATCACAGCACATGCAATCATGTTGGGCAAGCCGTGTACGCGCCCTTGTGGCCTATTAACGACCCCCGCTTTATCTAGCGACTACTTCAATCCCCTGGTACTTGTACTCATACTTGTGAACGCTGGTGGCTGGTCGGATTGCTGGCCAGATCCCCCTGATCTATTCATACGAGGCCTACAATACAGTGATTAAAATTGAAGACATTAAGGTAACAGACATCGAATACATAGCCAAAATTTTAACATAAACAAATTAATTTGTAACTTACATCGATCTGCCTAGAAATATCTGAAATAAATCCCCCGCCCAATGTGCATCGTCCTTATCCTTCCTCCTCACGTGCGTCTGAGTGTATGTTAGAGGATAGACCGCATCCAGTAATAGGCTTGGGTGCTCAACCTCATTCTCGTGTCGGATGACATCGTGAAGCACTGATCCCCCCTCTTGCATAGGATCTTTGTCCTGTCTGTTCTCCTTCATACTCTTACTCTTCGCCTCCCAAGCTGGATCAGTGATCCATTTATCAAACATCTTGAAACCAATAAAACAACTCTGAAGGGGGGTGAATAGGATTTTTAAAAATTAATGGGGAATTTAAATAAGCACAATTATGAATCTCAATCAAACCAAGTAATACTTCAATGAAGATGCTAACTATTCAATCTCAAGCAATTGTAGAGCAATAAGTAAAGAGATTGAGTTAGAGATACTTGACAAGGAGATTTAAATGGTTCGGCTTGAACTACCCTCAAGCCTACATCCACCTCTTCAAGGAAGTCCCTTGCAAGAGCACTAGAATCCACTAGCAACAATCTTCTTCCGGGTCAAGATCAAAACCCTTACAACACTTGGTGATATCCCCACACCAAGCACAAGCCTTGAATCCACAAAGCTCACCCAAGACTTGACAAACCCAAGCCTTGATCACAATCCTTTTACAAAGATCAATTGTGTACAAAGAAATCCTCTTGAAAGGAAATGAGTACAAATGAAGCTCTAGTACAATAGAGAGATGAGAGAATTGATGACTTGAAGTATATGCTCACTCTCAATCAAAGAATTGCTCACAAAGATGCTCTCTTTAATGATGTAAAATCATGAAGATGAAGAGAGAAAAGTTTAATCTATGAGCCTTGATGTTTCTCTAATGAATGGAGGCTTAGAATGTGGTTTCCATGGTGTATGATGAAGCCCCAAATCATTTATATAGAGAGCAAATGAAATATAGCCGTTAGAGGCAAAATATGGGCAAAACTGCCATTGCAGTCGACTGTATTCCCAATGCAGTCGACTGGGTTCCCTCTAAAATAGCCGTTGGAGTTTTGTCCTCGAAAATAGCCGTTGGAACTGAATTTTGACCAATGCAGTCGGATTCAAATACAGTCGACTGTATTACCCTACTGCCTATCGGCTGCCTCACGGAACCTCCTTTTCTATTTTGGGCATAACTTTCTCTAAAAAAATCGGATTGAGGTGCCGTTTTTTGCGTTGGAAAGCTAATGAAAAGTTTTATCAAGATATGAAAAGATTAGCACCAAAATAGTTTTTGAGAAAATCTGAGTGAGCTCCAAAGTTCACTCATTTTCAAGAACCACACTTGTGTGAAAGGTTATGAACTCACATGCAATGCACAAGGTGTCCTAAGGTCTTTTTAGGTCATAGTCATCAATCCAAGCATCAAACCAAGACTAGTTACATAATAGTAAAGATCAATTATAATCGATAGTAACTTAGCCGATGCATTCTTTCTTGCTCTTCGACATTGGACTTGATGAAGCTTCTATAGCATGTCCACTATAACTTTAAGCTTCTTTGGCTTTAATCCATCTATCCAACTTCTCAAATGTGTCTTCATGAGTGTGCATGTATATACCTACTAAGAATACACTCAAAGCACACATTAGAACATAATCAATGTGTAGTTATCATCAAAACAAGATGTAAGCCTAGGTTATCCAACCATAGGGCTAACAATCTCCCCCTTTTTGATGATGACAAACATTGATTCTATATAAGGTAAGATGTATCATATGATAGTCAATTAAGCACAACAATCTCACTTAGAACATTCAATCATCTCTTGTATACTCAAGACATGTCAATTTATCCATATAGGAATTAAGCTCATAGCTAGCTTCCCCTAGCTAAAACAAGATATGCTCTTCCTCTAATGTTCTCTCGAAGCACACAATCACATAGCATATAGAATCAAGATTATTTCTCCCCCTTTGTCATCAACAAAAAGACAAGGGTATGCATGTGTGAAAAGATAGTTATAAGCAAGATAATGGCGTGAGGTGCATATAACTCATGAACTTATACGGATGACATCAAAGGTTCCTTCATGATCCAAAGAAAGATATGCAATGTAGCTTAATAATCTCTTCTACTTCATGCATATTTCAAGAGTAACAAGATACTATATGATTCAAGCATGTAAGCTCCCCTATCAAGTTACCATATGCATATTTCATCCTAATGTATGCTCCCCCTCAATCAATGCCAACAAATACAATTAAATGTCTAACCGAGGCATGCTCTCCTTTTGGCATTACCAAAAGGTGCGTCTGTGTAGGAATGGCAATGTGAAGCATAGAGATGACATAATTTCAACATGAAATTTTCACAAAGCAAATGATGGTCATCAACAATCAATATTACCAATATAAGTGCAAGAGGACCATGCATCGTCATCTAAATCCTATAAGTATCCAAGATTATATCATAAAGAAGTAAACAATCGAAGTAAACAATCAAGGACTCACAAATGAGACCATATTTCACATGAATTCTCAACAAGCAAGTTATTTTATAGATTTGACAATTTAAGCATACTTGATAACATATAAGTTTAGCACATAGCACAATGTTGAGAAGATCATTAAGTTTTACCTAGTGATGTCAATGGGCCGGGCTTGGGCCGGCCCATCCCAAGCCCAGCAAGCCTCCAAGGAAACTGGGTCGGGGCCGGGACAGAAGAAATGAAAACCGGGGGGGGCGAGCCTGAAAACTGGTATACTTGGGCCCAGTCCAAGCCCTGGCCCTAGGCCCAATATTTTAGGGCCGGGCTTGGGCCTGCCCAGGCCCAAATTTTTTTTTTTGGTTTTTTCCCTATTCTTAACTCCTTGTTTATCACATTTTATAAATTAAATGGTTGGAGACTTGAAGCAACATCACAAGCCTCAATAGCCAAATGAAACTAGTGTAAGAGATTCCCCACTGACGTTGTAGTACGGTTCCAGTTACAGGAGAGGGGCACTAGCAGCTAAACATGGGTGACTCTCTCATTAGTTTGGGTACTTCCTCCTTTTCTATACACATCCTTATCTTTATTGTAAAACCATGACCACTGCAAAGAGGTTGCAATCGTCGAAATCAATAACTCATATTAAAATTTTCGAAACATTATTATCTACAATATTAACATCATGTTTTTTTATTTTTCTTATCACTAACATTTTTTCTAGTCATCGAGCCATTGTCATTTGTCAGACGGAGCCTCTTTTCAAATCATGGCCTCAATTAGGATTTTAATTTGGCAAAACATATAGACAAGGGGAAGGGGAAGATATACTTGAACTCACTTTCATCATTAAATAAATGTTCCAGATTTTGCTACATGGCGCCAATAAAAGTTTATAGCTGCCAAAAAATTTAACAAAATAGTTGGTTGAAGGAAAGAGTTTTATTTCAGTAAGATACACATTAGAAAGGCCATATGAAGGGTACACATCTTTGTCAGTAGGGTGCACTAGGATTGCCATTAATCTGATTTGATCTCCAACATTTGTGTCAGTTATCTATGTGACAAAATTCTTTATACTCTGTGGTATACAAGCCATGGTGCCACCTTTCAGAAGGGAAACATCTTGTATTGATGTAGAATAAGTTGATACAAACCCTGTAAGACATTTGATTCCCAAAAATTTTACATTCCGAATGTGAAATTTTTAGAAATATTAATATGTATGTAAACAATAATATTTCTAGCATTCA
The DNA here is from genome assembly GCA_033070095.1 of Escallonia herrerae. Classification (NCBI taxonomy): domain Eukaryota; kingdom Viridiplantae; phylum Streptophyta; class Magnoliopsida; order Escalloniales; family Escalloniaceae; genus Escallonia; species Escallonia herrerae. The sequence goes on along the minus strand of JAVXUP010002358.1, from coordinate 118,542 downwards.
AATATTCAAACTGATAAAGTTAAATTGAAGATAAATGTGTTCATAGGCGGCCCTCCTCCTTTTATCCGGGCTTGGGACCGGCTGCTTGTAAACAAACAGGCGAAGTTACCTATTTTTTTATTTATATATATGAAAAAATATCTATCTTGTTTCTAAAAAAACTATATTTTGTGAAAATTGTTATTCTTAAAACTTGAGAAAAGGAAAATAAAAAGAAATTACCTAATCATCCGGAAGTACTTCAACGTCCGAGTCACTGCTCTTCCTATCATCAATCGGTTTATCTTGCTCGCGGTATTTCGCATCAAGATAATCCTTCCAACATACACATAGCTCGAGCGACTCGGGGTTAAGACGACTCCTCCTGTCATCCAAAACCCTCCCGCTCGCTGAAAATGCCGACTCTGAAGCAACCGTGAAGGCTTGCACTGGCAGTACATCCCGTGCAATTTGGGATAAAGTTTTATACATTTTGTTTCCAAAAATTTAACAAATTAAAATTAACCTGTTCTTGCATTGATAAATCAAAATAATGATCAGTATTTGAATATACACCAATCTCATTAAAAGAGGAAAAAGTAGACGAACCTGCCGAATTAGAAGTACCTTCACCTGGTAGTTGTCTTGCTACTAGATGTTCAAAGCCCTTAAGGTATGGCGCATAATACCTCTCAGCAGTCGATGATGAAGCTCGGCCGCGCACGTCAGCAGAATTACGATAGAAGTTGAACAGTTCCTCAAATGTCTTGCTCACTTCTCACTTTCGCTGTGAGTTGGTTGTGTCCTCTACTGAGTAGCACATTAATTTCGATATCTCTTGTATCGAGACGTTCACGCCATGCAACTTTAACCTAGGATCTAAACAAGTAGCCACAGCAAAAATAACAGGCAGTTCACTCCAATATTTATTAAACTTTTTATCCATCACTTTTACTATTTCCTAAAGGGTCCTATATATCTCCATTTTGTTAACATTGTAGCCATCTTGAGAATTTCTATTACAGCGAGAGGAGAGGTGGGATAGTACGTACCAGACAATAAATTGGTAGACGTGTAAAATACCTTCAAAAATTCAGCTAGGTATGTGGCCATCTGCCATTCCTCTTGAGTTGGCAAGCCGGCTGGGAACAAGGTTAGTAGAAAATGCGTATAGACTTCTCTGTATGCCAGAATGTGTAAAAGCATATGGTATGTAGAGTTCCACCTGTGGACCACATCTGTAACTGCTCTCCTGCGAGGCATATTATATTGACACACAACGTTTTAAATTGTTGTGTTCTCGGACTCGAACTATTAACATACGCTGTCATACCCCTCATTTTGACAAGAATATCTCCTGCAGCAGCTAAACCATCTTGAACAATTAAATTAATTATATGACAAACACAACGAACATGAAATAATTTACCAGAAAGTACAGGTTTGAGGCTCTCCTTTAAAGCATCAACAGCAGCTGTATTGTTAGAAGCATTATCAAAACTAATACTCATAATCTTATTCTTTAATTTAAACGTGGTACATGCTTTTAATATAATAGTAGCAATGTTCATTCCATCATGCGGAAAAGGAAAGAGCTCGAAAGCGATGATTCTCTTGTTCATAATCCAATCTGCATCAATCCAATGGGCCGTCACACAAGTATAACTAACAAAAGTAAACGGAGATTGCCAAATATCAGAAGTAAGACTAACTTTACCGTCAAAATTATCGAAATAATCGATCAGGCGTGCTTTAGCAGCATTATACTGTCGGAGTGCATCGGATCTAGTTGTGTTTCTATGAACCTTTTTGTACAAAGGTTGAACGTGGATGTTCATATATCTAGAGTGCTTAGCATTATCGGCAAAAGAAAAGGCTTGTTCATCAGGAATAACAAATTCAGCGAGACCGTCTCTTTGCTCTCGCTGATTATAAACAAATAACTTACCGTCAAAAGATAACTGCGTTTGGGTAGGTTCGACGTGGCCGCTTCGAGGTGCACACTGAGGGTAATGCCTGTTAAGATGTCCATTACCACAACCAGTAGCAAATAATTTAGCACAATACTTACATCGAGCTTTTCAGGACCGCCTTCCACCGTAATTTGATCAAAATGATTCCAACACTCAGCTTTCTTTTTTTCACCTTTTGGGCTTCTTGCTGATTACCGGAAGTATTGCTCGGCCCTTCTTCTCCATCATGACCGCTCATCAGGTTAACATCATGCCACGGAGTAGTAACTTCGCCAACCGAGCTGCGTCCTTGACTAAAATGCGGGCTATCTTGTGAAGGTGTGTAATCAAAAGCTGGAATGTTTTGATTGAATTCCCAATTGACTTGGGTATCTATCATACAGCCCGTACTCATTCGTCCAAGAACGAATGGTTGTGGTGGTGCTTGGATTGGTGTTCGTGATGGCCGTGGTGGTGGTGTTTGTGCTGGTGGTGGTGCTTGACCTGGTGGTGGTGCTTTTCGTGATGATGATCCACGCCTGAATTTCTTTAGTATTCTAGACATATTTGACGCTAAACTTTTTTACTAGATTGAAAAAATAAAACTATAGCAGTAATAAGTAATTAGAAATAACAATTAAAAAGAATTGAAGAGTAACTAGGGAATAAGAGTAATTAGTAATTCAAAATTGGCCGAAGTTAGTAATTAAAAATAACTTTGTAATAGTAATTAATAAATAGGAATTCACTAATTACTAATTAGTAAACAAAATAATTAGAGAGTGACAAATGAATAAGAGGAATAGTTAGTAATTAGAATTAAACAGGAGCAGTAATTAGTAAACAGGAGTAGTAATTAGCAAAAGTACTAATTAATAAACAAAAGTAGTAATTAGTAAGAGAAGTAATTGGAGAGGAAAATAGTAGCAAAGCTTGTAGAAATGTATAATGTTTAGATAATAGAGAGTAAGAAGATTGGTGTGAAAAATTAGGAAGGAAGGGTGTGAATTTATAGATTTTTCAAAGTTCACAAAAGACCAAAATACCCCTTACAACTAGCCGTTTATAGTTGTTGGGGAGGGTAAAAGTGTAAAAAACCTTGAAAGATATAAAAAAAAGTTTACTTGGACCAAAATACCCCCCAAACTAGCCGTTATATAGTTGTTGGGGGGGTAAAAGTGGAGGTTTTAGAATTAGTGGGGAATATAGCTGTTGGGGAGGGGAATTTTGAAAAAAGTGGGCCAGCGCAGAATTTGGGTCAATTTAGGGCCAGATCTAGGCCAATTTTGGGCCACAATCCAAGCCAATTTCGGGCCACTTTCGGGGCCGGGCTTTTTTAGGCCGGGCCAATTTTTCTGAAACCTTGGCCTAGTCCAAGCCCAGGTCCAAAGAATTAAAAATTTGGGCCTACACTGTTCATAACAGGGTCGGGCCGACCCAGGCTTTTTTCAGGCCAGGTTGGGCTAGGCCGCCTGGCCCATTTGACATCTCTAGTTTTACCCTTTTAATGAATTACCAAGGAATTGAGCTCATGGGTGATCATTTTTAAGTCTATTTTCTTTGGCAAGCTTTGAGGCTCTTCTCATTTGAAGTAGCATGTCCAATCTTGGAATGCATACTCCCCCTTAAGATTTAGCTTGTTGTTCCTCCTTCTCAAAATTTTATTGGAGCCTTCCCCTTGTTATTTGCCTTTGCTTTGAACAACCTACAATCACAATTTAGGTCTAACTTTTGGTACCCACATTTTCTTGGGTCCATAAGTGTTAGTCTTAGCAACATTAAGAAACTCTTTAACAACCCACATTTTCTTTACACCTCCAGCATGAACAATTCTACAAGGACAATAATTAGTCGTATGTCCTTTCTTGTTGCACCAACCACAATGTGTAAAAGGTGTGCAATAGTTCTTTGGTTGTCTTGAAGAACATTTAGCCTAGCTTGTTGTTTAAAAACTTTAGGAGGCAATGTGAGGGGATCTAATCCAACACCACCTTTGTTTAGGCCAACTATTTGGTGTCCAAGCAAGACATCCAAGTTATTTTTACCATCAACAAATTTTTCAAGGCATCTTTTCAAATCACAAATCTCAAGCTTTAAAATTTTATTTTGTTTTTCTAAAATCGAAGTATTACAAGAGATTTGTTTTGTGCTAAGCAACTTGGACAAAAAAAGAAGTGACTTGGACAAAAAGAAACGAAGTGGCTTAGACAAAACCCCAAGGGGTTGTGGGTTTTTTTCTACCAATCGGGGCCCTCCCTTCCCCACCCCCGTGGGGATGGTCTACATGGTTCATAACTACTCCTCTTACTACAGGACGCTTACCTAGCCAACGGTTAGATCCGGCTCTACCCAAACTTATTCAATTAAATCATTATTCACATGCTCTACATATAAATGGCTAGATATGCATTCATTCTTGGCATGCAACTCATTATTTTTACTTTTTAAGTCATCTAGCTCTTTTCAAATCGCATGCACTTGTTTTTTCAAAGCACAATTTTTCTTGGCTAATTTCATGGATTCTTCATATAAGAGAGCGTAAGCATCATAAATTTCATCATTGGAGCAACTGCTATCACTATCACTATATGAAGAATTTACCTCATCTTCTTTTTGAGCCATGAAGCATAGATTTGAATATCTATCATCGAAATCACCACATTCATCTCCACTTGAGTCATTATCGCTCCAAATAATGGCTTTAGTTGATGTCTTTATGGAGAGCTTCTTTCTTGCCTCGTTCTTCTTTTTACTCTCCCTTAAGGTACTCTCCATACTTGACTCGTTCTTTCTCTTGTGCGAGTTTCCATCTTTCTTCATTTTGAGATACTCATTAAATTCCTTTGCAAGTATATCAATCTCTTTGTTATTCAACTCTTTCTCCTCCGCACATGAAGATTGATCCGTTCTTGATGAAGCTTTAAGTGCAATGCACTTCTTCTTGGAACTTTTTGCCCGGATGATTCGAGTTGCATTTCATAGGTCATCAAGGAGCAAATTAATTCATCCAACGGAAAGGTATTGAGATCTTTTGATTCTTGAAGTGCGGTGATTTCTGTATCCCATTCTCTAGGTAATGACCTAATTACCTTTCTCACGAGATCACCGTTAGAGAAATATTTTCCTAATTGTTTCAAAGTATTAACAATTTTAGTGAAACGAAAATTCATTTCCATAATAGGCTACCCAGATATGTTAAGTTAACAATCTCATCCAGTTCTTCATAAAAGTCCATGCAATTCTCGTCATAACAGCCGCCGTTGACCAAGACTCCATTATTTTGGGTTTGTTTTGTTCGGTCATCACCTTTTGTGTTTAACCTAAACTCGTTGATGATATAGCCTCCGTGGCATGATGCTTGTTTACTAGGGACTTAGCTAGTACTTTCAACCAGGAGTCTACTGGTTTGTCGACCGATTGAACCTATTATAAAGACGGTAAAAATTAAGAAAAAATTGCATTATAATAAATCATATATGGATTATCAACACATTGTATAGTTTGGTTAAAGACTTGCACGTCTTCTGAATCACTCAACAAATTTCAATTTTCAATGAGATTCAACTCCAACGGAATCAGTAATTAGAGATTCCGCATCGAACTTACAGCAAACTAATATAGTTAACCTGCCAATCACACATTTTCAAGCGTTTATAATAATTATTTGAAGATAGCAACTCACTCAATGAATGCTAAAACTTCATCATAATTTAGAAGGGCACATGAGCATTATATTCTTCATCCGTTAGCCATCGAGTGTAGATTTGTCCGAACGAACTACCTGACTGCTTGAATATTAATAAATGCTCTTCAAGATTTGTGCTAGCTCGAGGCTTATTTCAGCCTAGTTGATTTAATTTTGTATCTAAATTAGGCTCAAAATATTGGCTACAAAAATTGACAAGCTCTTCCATTATGTAAGCCTCAACAATTAAGCCCACAATATGAGCTTTAAAAAGGACATTTTTCTTCAGATGGAACATGAACCTAAAAGTTTAACAAATATAGTTAAGTGAAATATCAATGATAACATGTTTTGCATTATGCGTAAATGAACAACATAGAGTTAAAGGATTACTTTTCAAATGGATACATCCACCGATATTGCACAGGTCCACTCATCTTAGCTTTATACGCCAAGTGAATAGAGAAATGCTCCATTGAATCAAAGAATGACAGTGGGAAGATTTTCTCCAGCATGCAAATTGTCACCATAATATTCTTCTCAAGCACCTCCATATTACTTACATAGATTATAGAAGAACATATATCTAGAAAGAAATGAGATAATTTTATCAAAGTCTCGCATACAACCCTTGGCAACAGTCCCCCGAAGGCAATAAGAATGAATATTTCCATAACTACATGGCATTCGTGACTCTTTATCCCTTGAAACTTGAACTCCGATACATTGTAGCAATGAGATATGTTGGACGCATACCCATCCAGAAGATTTTAATTCTTAGTGCACTGAGAGACCTTCTTCACCCGTTTCTTGTCTAGACAGTAAGGTGCTTTCAGAAGTATCGTCATCCCGCTGATTATCCGAGGATGCAGTTTACAGTGTACACCCAACTATTGTAGATCATTTCTTGCTTTAAGATGATCTTTCGATTCCCCCTTGACATTCATCACCGTGTTGAACACATTATCAAAAACATTTTTCTCAATGTGCATCACATCCATGTTGTCCTCCAGTAGTCTAACTCCGAGAAAATACGTTATTTTCCTCCAGTTGCGCTCTTTCTCATGTCTGTCAATCTTCTGATCTTGCACACCCTTTGTCGTATGGTATGTCAGTATTAAGTGCCTTTAGGTGTGAAAACACTTTATCTCTAGATGGATAGTCTAGTGTGACAACCTCACGCTCTATTTTTCCGTCGAATTTATCCTTCTACATATGGAACAGATGATCTGGTGGCAAAAGCTTACGGTCACATTCGAACCATTAGGGCTTCCCTCCGTGCTTTAATGTATGCCTGGGGTTCACGCCCATGCAAGCAGGGCATGCTAACTTTCCATGTGTTCTTCAGCCACACGTCATTCCCAATATGAAAAAATCATGTATAGTCTACATCAAAATAGCCCTCATCTAAAAGTTCTTTTTAAGGGATGCATCATAAGTTTCGACTCCACGGGCCCATAGCTGTTTGAGTTCATCAATCAACGTCTTAAATACATCTATGTGTCCTTACCAGGACTCTTCGGCCCCAAAATAAGCAATGAAAAAAATATGTACGACTTCTTCATGCACATGTCTCGTGGAAGGTTGTATGAGACAATAATAATAGGCCATGTGGGGTAAGACGAGCTAGACTGTCCAAAAGGATTGAACCCATCGATTGCCAAACAGTCTAATATTCTGAACTTCCTGAGAAAAGGTTGGATGCCTGTGGTCAAACTCCTTCCACACCTCTGCATCAGCGGGGTGTGCCAGCACATCGCCATCGTTGTTACGAGTCTCATAGTGAGCCCTCATATGTTCAGCCGTATTGGAGTAGTACATCTTCTAAAGCCTGGGTGTAACTGGAAAATATCGTAATACCTTACATGCAATGTTTTTCTTCTTTCCTTTGTCCGGTTTAGAGTTGTCAAAAGGGTCGGGCGGCCCGCGGGCTGGCCCGACCCGGCCCGGGCTGGCTGGCCCCGTCCATGAACAGTAGCGGCCCAGCACAAGCGGGCTTGGGGCCTGGGCCTGGACCAGGCCTTCAGATTCTGCGAAAAAGCCCAGCCCGGCCCGGCCCGGAAACGGCCCGGCCAGAAGTCGGCCCGGTTCTGGCCCAGGTCTGGCCCGGTCTGCGGCCCGGGTCTGGCCCGGTTTTGGCCCCACCACTTGTTTGAATTTTTTGCTTTTCCCCCCCTTTCTTCCACCCCTTTTCCAAAATTCCACTTTTACCCCCCCAACAGCAATATAACGGCTAGTTTGGGGGGTATTTTAGTCTAACCTATATTTTTCAACTCCTTTACACTCTTACCCTCCCCAACAACTATAAACGGATAGTTTGTAGGGGTATTTTGGTCTTTTGTGAAGTTTCTAAAATCTATAAATTCACACCATTTCTCTCTAATTTTTCACACCAATCTTCTTACTCTCTCTTACCTAAACATTCTATATTTCTACAAGCTTTGCTACTATTTTCCTCTCCAATTACTACTCTTGCTAATTACTACTAGTATTTACTAATTAGTACTTTTGTTTATTAATTACTAGTCTTGCTAAATTCTTTTTAATTACTAACTCTCTAATATTTGTTACTCGTTCATTCTTTTAATTGTTATTTCTTATTACTACTCTTATACTTGTGTATTTAGTTACTCTTACAAAGTTTAGCGTGAAATATGGCTGGATTATTGAAGAAAATGAGGCGTGCATCGTCATCACGAAAAACATCATCATCATCGCAAGCACCACCACCAGCACAAGCGCCAGCGCCACGGCCATCACAAACACCAATCCAAGCACCAACACAACCATTCGTTCCTGGACGAATGAGTACAGGCTGTATGATAGATACCCAAGCCAATTGGGAGTTCAATCAAAACATTCCAGATTTTGAATACACGCCTGATGAAGACCCCCCGCATTATAGTCAAGGACGCAGCTCGGTTGGCGAAGCTACTACTCCGTGGCATAATCTCAACCCTATGCCTGGTCATGATGAAGAAGGGCCGAGCAATGCCTCCGGTAATGAGCCAGAAGTCCAAAAGGGGAAAAAAAAGAAAGCCGAGTGTTGGAATCATTTCGATGTAGTTACGGTGGACGGCATCCGAAAAGCTCGATGTAAGTACTGCGCTAAATTATTTTCGTCTGGTAGTGGTAATGGACATCTTAACAGGCATTACCCTCTGTGTGCACCTCGACAAGGCCACGTCGAACCTACCCAAACGCAGTTATCTTTTGACGGTAAGTTATTTGTTTATAATCAGCGAGAGCAAAGAGACGGTCTCGCTGAATTTGTTATTCATGATGAACAAGCCTTTTCTTTTGCCGATAATCCTAAGCACTCTAGATATATGAACACATACGTTCAACCTTTGTACAAAAAGGTTCATAGAAACACAACTAGATCCGATGCACTCCGACAGTACAATGCTGCTAAAGCACGCCTTATCGATTATTTCGATAAATTTGACGGTAAAGTTAGTCTTACTTCTGATATTTGGCAATCTCCTTTACTTTTGTTAGTTATTCTTGTGTGACCGCTCATTGGATTGATGCAGATTGGGTTATGCACAAGAGAATCATCGCTTTCGAGCACTTCCCTTATCCGCATGATGGAATGAACATTGCTATTCTTATATTAAAAGCATGCACCACATTTAAAATTAAGGATAAGATTATGAGTGTTAGTTTTGATAATGCTTCTAATAATAAAGTTGCTGTTGCAGCTTTAAAGGAGACGCTTCAACCTGTACTTAATGGTGAATTATTTCATGTTCGCTGTGTTTGTCACATTATTAATTTAATTGTTCAAGATGGTTTAGCTGCTGCAGGAGATATTCTTCTCAAAATGAGGGGTATGACAGCGTATGTTAATAGCTCGAGTCCGAGAACACAACAATTTAAAACGTTGTGTGTTCAATATAATATGCCTCGCAGGAGAGCAGTTACAGATGTGGTCCACAGGTGGAACTCTACATACCACATGCTTTTACACATTCTGGCATACCGAGAAGTCTATACGCATTTTCTACTAACCCAGTTCCCAGCCGGCTTGCCAACTCAAGAGGAATGGCAGATGGCCACATACCTAGCTGAATTTTTGGAGGTATTCTACACGTCTACCAATTTATTGTCTGGTACGTACTATCCCACCTCTCCTCTCGCTGTAATAGAAATTCTGAAGATGGCTACAATGTTAACAAAATGGAGATATATAGGACCCTTTAAGGAAATAGTAAAAGTGATGGATCAAAAATTTAATAAATATTGGAGTAAACTGCCTGTTATTTTTACTGTGGCTACTTGTTTAGATCCTAGGTTAAAGTTGCATGGCGTGAACGCCTCGATACAAGAGATATCGAAATTAATGTGCTACACAGCAGAGGAGACAACCGCATTCACAGCAAAAGTGAGCAAGAGGTTTGAGGACTTGTTCAACGTCTATCGTAATTCTGCTGACGTGCGCGGGCGAGCTACATCATCATCCACTGTTGAGAGGTATTATGCGCCATACCTTCAGGGCTTTGAACATCTAGTAGCAAGACAACTACCAGGTGAAGGTACTTCTAATTCGGCAGGTTCGTATACTTTTTCCTCTTTTAATGAGATTGGTGTATATGCAAATACTGATCATTATTCTGATTTATCAAGGCAAGAACAGGTTAATTTTAATTTGTTAAATTTTTGGAAACAAAATCAAAACATGTATAAAACTTTATCCCAAATTGCACGGGATGTACTGCCAGTGCAAGCCTCCACGGTTGCTTCAGAGTCGGCATTTTCAGCCAGCGGGAGGGTTTTGGATGACAGGAGGAGTCGTCTTAACCCCGAGTCGCTCGAGCTATGTGTATGTTGGAAGGATTATCTTGATGCGAAATACCGCGAGCAAGATAAACCGATTGATGATAGGAAGAGCAGTGACTCGGATATTGAAGTACTTCTGGATGATTAGGTAATTTGTTTTTATTTTCCTCTTTTGATCCTTTTGGTTGACGTTGCAGATTTCTTGATCTTTGATTGCTGATATTTTGGATAGACATGCATTATTATTTTGATTGTTAGAATTTTAAGAATAAATTTTTTCACAAAATATACTTTTTTTCCATATATATAAAATAAATTTTTACAAGCAAGATATATATTTTTTCGTATATATAAAAAAATAGGTAACTTCGCCTGTTTGTTTACAAGCAGCCGGTCCCAAGCCCGGATAAAAGGAGGAGGGCCTATGAATACATTTATTATTTTTCTATATAAATTGTTATGTGTTAAGATTTTATTAATAAAGCTCACCAAGAAGAGTATGAAAATGTTTAACATATAATAAAAAATATAATGGCTAACAAATAAATATGTATATACATACATACATATATATGTATATTACTTATAATGAAATAAAAGGATAAAGATTAGGTTCGTTAAATTGTGAATATTGCCTAGAGATGAAATTTAAAATTGAATAACAAGAAGAAAAAAAAAAAAAAGGGCCCGGGCCCGGCCCAAGCCCGGCCCTAGATATTGGGCCTAGGGCCAGGGCCTGGACTGGGCCTAGGTTTGCCTTCGGCAGGCCCGGCCCGGCCCGGTTGGCAGCCCCACTGGCCCGGCCCCGGCCCGGCCCCACAGCAGGCCCGATGGGCTTGGGCTGGGCCGGCCCAAGCCCGGTCCTTTGACAACTCTAGTCCGGTTTATACGTCGATTGATCACATACTGGACACTTTGTCAAGTCCTTATTCTATATCTGGAACAGTACACAGTCGTTATTGTACGCATCTATCCGTTCATAACTCAATCCAAGTTTCATCATCATTATTTTTCTTCACACCATAGTACGACGGGGCAGCTTTTCACTCCCCAGCAAAATTTTCTTGATAAAAGTAACAAAGTCGTTAAACCCTTTCTCACTCAGCCCGTGGTCCAATTTCAATTGTAATAACCTACTAACCGCAGATAACCATGTGTGTTTCCTAATTTTGTCCCACAACAGCTCTTCGGCATCTCTCAACAAATCATAAAACTGATGAACCCCCTCGTTCTACTGTTGTGGACCTTCATCACCGCGGTAGTCGCCCTAGTCAACATTAGTATGCCCAACATCTATAATCATATCTCGGTAATCATAACGTGCCTCCTCCCTAACTTCAGCTTCACTAGCCAGGTTGGATGACAGTACTAATGATTCCCGTGCTGCGTCCACCTTGTGTATCGACCATAAAATCGGACTGGAGAAGATGTCATTTTACCACCATTCTTTTTCTCCAGTGTAACAACTCACTTATATTGCACGAACACCTTATATTATCAATGTCAACATATGCAGGATGCGCATAAGCGAACTCAGAAATTCATCGACACTTCGAAATCTTCATCATTTTTCCTTTTCATCCAACTTCGATCGGCTGACATGATGATTGAGATTACTATATACCACCTTAAATTAAAACCAATAATTAGATAGGGTCGATATGAAAATGAATGCATGCATGTTACAAAATATTTATACCCCCCCCCCCAAATTCTCTAATAGGTAGTGGTCCTATCCCAAGTAGTGTACATGTCTATAAAACAGTTACCAGCTCTTGCTTAGTCCTATGTCTATGAAAAATTCGAGAACACCTTCCCTTATTTTTCCAAGTACACGACATCTATTAGAGGTTCTAACATCCGTCTAATCTTTCTCTTGCAAGATTTGATGGATATTAGAACACCAGATCTGTATGCACCCAGAGAAATACTAGAGAACGTGTACCAAATATCCACGACATAAAATGTAGAGCATGAGTCGATACACAATTGTATAAACACTTAAATTTCCCAAATTGCCCAAATTGGATATCCAAAGGCTCATTACAAATCATTACTTTGTAATTAGTACTTTTGAACGGGAACTAAGAGTTTTTATGCATGCACGTGTTTAAAAATTGGTAACATATGCAACAATCTTTTCGAAATATCAAAATTTCGGAAAGATGGAATTATTATGTTAATTTGCAAGAACGTGCCATGCCCAAAATGATTCCCTCTAGAATTCGTTGACAATGAGTTGGACCAACTCATTGTCAATGGACTTCACAAATAAAGAACGAATATTCCTAATGCGGGAAGCCGACTCACGTTTCTTAGTGGAATATGGAGTTCATTCGCAGAGTTGATATTGTCCCACCTGTGACTGTGACGGGTTTACCTATATAGTTGGGTTATATTTAGGATAATTAATTGAAAATGTATTAGGGTTTAATGAACCCTAATTAGAGTTTATTTAGGTTTAGTTGAGTTCATTAGAGTTAATCAAGGCTATTTAGGTTAATTTGGTGTGATTAGGGCCAATCAGGGCTAATGAGGACTAATTAAAGCTAATTAGTGTTAAGTAGAGTTTAATTAACTGTTAATTAGGGTTAACTAGTGATAATCAGGGAAAATTAAGGCTAATCAGTGTTGATCAGTGGTAGTTAGGGCTAATTTAGTTGGGTGTAATTAGGATTAATTAGTATCAATTAGAGTTTAATTAACAATTAATTAGGGTTGATCAGTGTTAATTAGGGCTAATCAGTGTTAATCAGTAGTAGTTTGGATTAATTAGAGTAGTTGGGTGTAAATAGGATTAATTAGAATTTAATTAACAATTAATTAGGATTAATTAGTATTAACTAGGGCTAACTAGAGCTAATTAGGGTAAATTAGAGTTAATTAGGGTTTACTCAAGAGTTAATTAGGCTTAATAGCTTTAATTAGGGTTAATTATAGCTAATTATGGCTAGTTAGGACTAAATAGTTCTAATTAGGGTTAATTAGAGTTAATTAGGTTTAATTAGAGTTAATTATTGTAAATTAGGATGCTCTATTTGTAATCTAGAATCTTTTATTGGTTATTAGATCTTTGGTGCCAATAGTTGGGGTTATGCCATCATGGTGTTGATGGTGTGATTTTTTTCCTCTGGTAGTTTCATGGAGCATGCACTCTATGGTAGAAAGGGGTTGGAATGTTGTAATTTTTTCTCACTACCAAATAGCGAGAAGTGCATCTGAAACTTTTAGCTAAGTAACCATAAGGTGTGTTGTTGGGGCACTATTTTTATGAAGAAGTATTTCCACTTAAGGGGTTGGGGATTTTGAAGTTTGATAAGTGTAGTTTTGTTAGGCAGTTGTTACTTTTAAGCTTGACAAGTGTAGATTTCTTTTCGGATAATTATAGACATGGATTTTTTCTCGGTCTGCCTTACTCTAATGTTGGGATTTGTGCATATCATTTTTCCTCTCCAGTAAGTTACAAAGTGTTACTCTCAGAGAGGCTATCACCCAAATTACTGCCCTGACAAATTAAGGAAAGAAATTGGAACTTCACAGAGATAATTGAGCTCCAAATTGGTCACAGGAAACTAGCACACAAAGCTATCGGATTTAAGTGCCTATCTTGGGAGATATTGTGGAAGGCAAGGTTCCTGATTTTTATTTTCTTAGTAATGTTCAAATTTATAATTCTGTTTTCAGATTTGTACAATGTGATCTATATTATTTGGTGAAAATGTAATTTGGTAGTTGAGTTGTGTTAGTTGGTGGCGTATGACTTATATTACTTGAAATTTGGTATAAAAAAAAAGACTGTTAGCCTAAATAATGAAATTGTCGATGAAATAGGCTTGAATTTTTTAAAACTAATAACAATTTAGAAACAGTTTTTTTTAAAACTCTTGTGGATATCTAATGAAGGAATTTCGTCTCAAAAAGTCTGATTCGGTTATTATCGATGAACTTTTAGGGACAGAAATTTGACATTAGAAGCCTTAAATTAGTGACGAACATTTATCGACGGAACGTTTGTCTTTAAAAATCTTTTTTAAATAGAATTTTGAGAAAAAATATGAAAATTATAGAAGTTACTTGTTTTTATTTCCGTCACTAAAATGTGAACTTTTGTCGACTATCGCTAATGTTTTAGCAACGAGGTTTTCATCAACAGACTTTTAACGACGGACAATCTGTCGCTAAAAGTCTTTACCGATGGATTCTCCACTTTTAGCGACAGAAAACTCCATCGTTAAAAGTAGCTTTTCTTGTAATGGTCCTCTTCTCCCTTACCCACCAACAACACACCTCGTTTGTAAACATAGAGAAACACAAACTCCTACACGCAGTGGTGCACTCACCCCGCCCACCATCCCCATCACCCATAACCACACACAACACCCGATGCCCATGCACCCCGCATCCCCTATCACCCTGCTGTATACAGACAAAAACACCCACCCACATAGTGTTGTGCCTTCCTCCCCTACCACGCCTATCACCCACCACCATTATGAATGCAACTGAATTGATGACTATTCACTACAAGAAAAGACGGATTTAGCGACGGAAAGGATTCTGTCGCTAAAATCCCTTTCAGCGACGGGTTTTATCGTCTATAAAAACCACGTCGCTAAAATTTTTTACTGACGGAATGATCTGTCGGTAAAAGAATTAGCCAACGGACTTTTACCGACGAATATATACCGACAAATATTAGCGTCACTAAATTTTTTAGAATTTTATAATTTTCCATGATTTTTTAAAAACATTTAAGTGACGGAATATTTCCGTCCCTAAAAATTTCGATCAGTGAAAAGTCTCTTTTAGCGACGGGGTCGTCCCGTCGCTAAAAGTCATGTCTTAAATCTCAGATCTCCTTCTTTCTCTTCTTTCTCCCGTTTCTTTCTCTCTGTTAGTTAATTCTCACCGACCTCCTCTACGGCAGTCCACCTCCGACGACCCCTCCGGCGACACCCCCGAATTCCCGCCGACACCGCGCCACCTCCGGTGGCGTAGTCTGCAACTCTGGCCGTGCTTACTCAAGGCTGTCTTTGATCTCCGGCCAACTTCGGCATAGTCTGCAACTCCGGTATGCCTGTGCAACTTTTATCTCCCTTCACTTTTTGTGAATTTCTGACATATAATCTGAATATATAATGGCTGAACTTGGTCAGTAATGACGGAGGCCTGAAATATTAGTCAAACTAGGGCAGAAACAACTAGTAAGTCAATGTTTACATGATTGCTCAAATGCTAGTCTAGAATGTCGGAAAAAATCCAAGGGATAAAAAGTACTTAAGGATTTATGATCATGGTTGTTTGGACAATGAAGAAGAATCTTCGCAGTGGGTAATTCACAAAAATAAGTTACATGAACTGGATTTAGGGCCTATTCATTTTCTTCTATCTGTACATTGAGTGGATCAATAGTTTAGGCAATTAGGTGATCATTTGACTGGGTATGATCATTTTATTAATATCACTCTATCTTAGCCAGATTAGCAATTCTGAATTTTGATGGATTTACTTATATGGAACCAAGAAAGAGCAGGTATTGAGCAATCGTGCAACTCCTACTTTATGCTACCACGATTATACTTGAGCGCCTTCGACTTTTTGTCACTGACTATCAGTAGCTATTATCTATCATTAAAACATGTGTCAAATTAGAGTACAAACGTCAAGTCACTGTGTACATGCTCAATAACTAGTCTAGAATTTTAGAAAATGTCGAGGGTATAAAATTATCAAAAGAGGGAGTACTATTTTACTGATTTGTGATCTTGGCAAACAGTTACCCTCACTTGCGTAGAAGTTTATGTCATAGCCTATCAGGTGATCATGACATGAGCAATCAGACGAAGTAAAGTGAGTTTTAAATTCACAAAAGAATAGGTTGCAATCAAGTGAGATCGGGGATAACAGAATAAAAATTAAAAATAAAAGTGAACGTGGCAATACTTCAAGGTTTTCAAAAGAGTAAACATTAGATTTGTTTGAAATGCATATGAGGATAGGTATTGTGTTTATGATCGATGCTCTATTTCATTATAACACCAAAATAAGATCATACTCTTCTTAATGCATGATGTACAATGCTTGAGCTATTGTTTAAATCCTTAAGCTTTCATAACATATGGTAACTTCTCGTGGTATTATCATTTATCTGATTTTCACAAGGTTTTGAATTCGATTCTTCCCGCCTGAATATTTGCAAACCCCCGCTCCCCAATAGCACAATTTGCACTCGAATTATTTGTGCACTTGGCGGTTGTGCACCTTAATTTTAGGTTATTAATTGATAATTTTAGATTGTTAATTTTGGATTGAGCATTTGAGATATTGAGATTGTTGAAGGAGGATAGGACCCAATTGGATTGAATGTGTGATTTTTATTAATTTTTATTTCATTGAGCATATGAGAATTAAGAATTGAGATTGTTGATTGTGCATTGAGCATTTGAGAATTGAGATTGTTGACGGAGGATGAGACCCAATTGGATTGAGATACCTGTTAGGTAGCACCAACATGGACACCGCGTCCGATCGACACCGACACCAAAATATCATATTTTCGCTTTATACTTATGGACACCTCTTCAAGGGGTGTCCGACACCTCTTCAATGGGTGTCCGACACGGTATCCGGCAATTAAATAATAAATCAATGTCTTTGGACAGCACTGAGAGGTGTCGAACACGTGTCCAGAAGTGTCGAACACGTGTCCGAATGTGTCGATGAGGTGTCGGTAGGTCACAGACACCGCATCCGATCGACACCGACACCGAAATGTCACATTTTAGCTTTATACTTGTGGACACCTCTTCAAGAGGTGTCCGGCACCTCTTCAAGGGGTGACAGACACGGTGTTCTGCATTTAAAAAATAAATCAATGTCTTCAGACACCACTGAGAGGTGTCAGACACGTGTCGGGAGGTGTCGGACACCTATCGGTAGGTGTCGAACACGTGTCCGGAGGTGTCGGTAGGTGTCAGACACCATACCTACACCCTATATGAGGTGTCGGTGCTTTATATCAATTTTCATTCTTTATATAATTTTGTTAACTGTGCATTGAGCATTTGAGAATTGGGAATTGAGATTGTTGACTGTGCATTGAGAATTTGAGAATTGAGATTGTTGACAGAGGATGGGACCCAATTGGATTGAGATATTTGTGAATTAGTTGAATGGTTGGTTGTTGAATTTAGGTTAATTAGGTTAACGCGACATTTTTAGCAACTCCTGGAATCTCATCGTGGCTCCAGCACTGGCTATAATTAGCCCTAATTAGTCCCGATTAACCCTAATGAACCCAACTAACCCTAATTAGCTCTAACGAGCCTAATTAGTTTTAATTAACCCTAAGAACCCAATGAAAATCAAATTAGTTGTAATTAGCCCAAATTAAACCCTAATTACTCATATCTTAGTAACCCGTGATTAGATTAATTAAACCCTAAAACCTAAATAAACTCTGATTAGCTCTAATGAACCCAATTACGCTCATATTAATTATAGTTAGCCTAATTAGTTGTAATTAAGCCTAACAACCCAATTAAGCCTAATTAGGCCTAATCAACACTGCTCCGCACAAGTAAACCCTAATTAGCTGTAAATAAGCCTAATTAGTCCTAATTAGGACTAATCAACACTACTCTGCATAATTAAACCCTAATTAGCTCTAAATAACCCTAATTAGTCCTAATCAACCTTAATTAGCTATAAGGAGCCCAAGGTACTCCTCATTAACACTAATTAGCCCTAACATATCTTAGTAAATCCTAAATAGATTATTTAAACCCTAAACGCTAAACCTTGACAATCGTAATTAACACCAATAACCCAGTTAGCCCTAACTAGCCCTTGGTCATCTTATAATTACTTCATATTGCCCAGAGATGGTTCAATTACTGTTGTTTATAAACCCTGCATTCTTTATATTCGTTGTTTTTTTTACGAAGTCCATTGGCAACGAGATGGTTCAACTCGTTGCCAACGAACTCTATTTAAAGTGGAATTGGTAACATATGCAATGATCTTTCTGTAATTTTGATATTTCGGAAAGATTCTTGCATATGTATCAATTTCTGAACGCATGCATGCATAAAAAACCCTTAGTTCCCGTTCAAAGGTACTCATTACAAAGTAATGCTTTGTAATGAGCCTTTGGATGTCCAGTTTGGACAATTTGGAAAAGTTACGTGTTTCAACTCATGTCCTGTGTTCTATGTCGTGGATATTGGTACACGTTCTCATGTGTTTCTCCGGGTGCATGCAGATCTGGTGTTCTAACATCCATCAAACCTTGCAAGGCAAGGTTAGATGAATGTTAGAACACCTAATTGATGTCGTGTACTTGGAGAAATGCGAGGAGGTGCTGCCGAATTTTTCGCAGACAAACGACTAAGCATGAGTTCTTCACTGTTTTATAAACATGTGTTTTTCTGAATGGGATAGGACCACTACCTATTAGAGAATGGAGGGGATATATATAGACATGTTGTCACATTAATGCATTCATATTTACATCGGCCCTGCCTAATGATTGGTCATAATTGAAAGTGGTATACAGTACGATTATCTCAGTTGTCATGTCGGTCGATCGAAGTTGGATGAAAAGGAAGAATGCTGACGATTTTGAGGATCGCGTTGACAAATTTTTCAACTTCGCTTACGCGTATCCTGCACATGTTGACTTTGATAAGATAAGGTGTATGTGCGGTAGATGTGAGTTATTGCATTGGAGAAAAATAATTGAAGTAAAATGGCATCTTCGTCGGTACGGTTTTATGGGTGGATACACAAGGTGGACGCAGCACGGGGAAACGATAGTATTGTCATCCAACCCGGCTAGTCAAGCTGAAGTTAGGGAGGAGGCACATTATGATTACCGAGATATGATTATGGATGCTGGGATACTAATGTTGACTGTGGTGACGACTGCGGTGACGACAGTCCCCAACAGCCAAATGAGGGGGCTCATCAGTTTTATGAGTTGTTGAGAGCTGCGGAAGAGCCGCTGTGGGATGGAGCTCCAAAACACACACGGCTGTCTGCGGTTAGTAGGTTATTACAGTTAAAATCAGACCACGGGCTGAGTGAGAAAGGATTTAACTAGTTTGTTACCTTAATCAAAGAAATTTTGCCCGAAAGTGAAAAGCTACCCCCGTCGTACTATGACACGAAGAAGATGATAAGGAAACTTGGGTTGAGCTATGAGCGGATAGATGCGTGCAATAACAATTGTGTATTGTTCTGGAAAGAGAATAAAGACTTATCACGGTGTCTAGTATGTGATCATTAGAGGTAAAAACCAGAAAAAGGGAAGAAGAAAAACATTGCATGGAAGATATTGCGATATTTTTCAGTCACACCAAGGCTTCAGAGAATGTACTACTCTTCTAATACGGCTGATTGTATGAGGGCTCACCGTGAGACTCGTAGCGACGATGTCGATGTGCTGACACACCCAGCTAATGGAGAGGCGTGGAAGGAGTTTGACCGCAGGCATCCAGTCTTTGCTCAGGAAGTTCAGAATGTTAGACTTGGTCTGGCAACCGATGGGATCAACCCTTTCGGTCAGTCTAGCATGCCTTACTCCACATGGCCTGTTATTATTGTCCTGTACAATCTTCCACCAGGCATGTGCATGAAAAAGCCGTACATGTTTTTGTTGTTGCTTATTCCAGGGCCAAAGAGTCCCGGAAAGGACATACATGTGTATTTAAGGCCGTTGATTGATGAGTTAAAACAGTTATGGAATCATGGAGTCGAAACATATGATGCATCCCTTAAATAGAATTTTCAGATGAGAGCTGCTTTGATGTGGACTATACATGATTTCCCCGCATTGGGAATGACGTGTGGCTGGAGCACACATGGGAAGCTAGCATCCCTGCTTGTATGGGTGTGAACCCCGGTCATACGTTAAAGCACGACGGAAAGCCCTCGTGGTTCGGGTGTCATCGAAAGCTTTTGCCACCAGACCATCAATTTCATAGGTAGAAGGATATATTCGACGGAACAATCGAACGTAAGGTTGTCACACTGGACTACCCATCTGGTGAAGAAGTGCTCTCACACATGGAGGCACTTGATACTGACATACCACACTACAAGGGTGTGCCAGATCAGAAAATTCCAGGGTACGAGAAAGAGCACAACTGGAGGAAACATTGTATTTTCTGGGAGTTAGCCTACTGGAGGACACTCATTATCCGAAACAACATGGATGTGATGTATATTGAGAAGAACGTTTTTGATAATGTGTTCAACACAGTGATGAATGTCAAGGAAAAATAAAAAAATCACCTTAAAGCGAGAAGGGATCTACAACTGTTGGGTGTAGGCCATGAATTGCATCCTCGGACAGTCAGCAGGAGGACGATACTTCCGAAAGCACCTTACAGTCTAGACAAGAAACAAGTGGAGAAGGTCTGTCAGTAGGTTAAGAATTTGAAGCTTCCGGATGGGTTTGCGTCCAACATATCTCGTTGTTGCAATGTATCGGAATGCAAGTTCCAAGGGATGAAGAGTCATGACTGTCACGTATTCATGGAGAGATTCATTCATATTGCCTTCTGGGAACTGTTGCCACGGGTTGTTTGCGAGACTTTGACTGAATTATCTCATTTCTTTTGAGATATATGTTTAGGGATGGCAATTAGACCCGCACCCGGCGGATCTCTGCCTCGCCCCGATCCACTAGGAGCGGGTTATTTTGACTTTGACGGGTTATGGGGCGGGTATGGTATTTATAATTTTAACCTACAGCGGGTTAGGGTCGGGTTTGGTATTCGGTCAAATCTGCCCCGCTATCCGACCCGTACCCGCCCCGGTATAATTAACTATATGCAACAATCAATCTCAGCCGTCCATCTTAAAATATATATAGATCCCCTCACCAAAACCCTACTATTTATTTCTTCTTTCACCCTATTCTTACCCAGCCCCACTCTCTTTTTCTTCTCCCCCACCCCGCACCTTGAGTCATCAGCGTTGCACGGCGACAAGCCACCCCACCTGACCACCACATAATTGGCCACCCACCACCTAACAGAGACAAAACACTATCCACCTCCACCCCCGTCCACCTCTACCTCAACCAAACACCTTCACCACCACCTCCACCTCCACCGTCGTCACCATAAAATCGTCCAGTGTCAACTGTTACCACGACTTCCACCGTCGTATCTCTCTGAATCGATTGGCGACCAAGAAGGCTGGCTGGATCTGTCGATCTGATCTGAAATTAGCTTCCCTTTTTTTTTCTTTTGTAATCTGGTCTAGAATTTTGATTAATGGTTTGGGATGTAATTTTGATTAATCGTTCCACTGGCCGGTTATGGTTTGTTTAAGGAGTTCGAAATGAGCTTGTCTGATTGGTGGGGAGAAGTGTGTTTATCTTTTTAGTCGTAAGGGGCTGGTTATGGTTTGTTTAAGGGGTTATCTTCTTAGTTTATTTCTGGTATTGGTAAAGAGCTTTCTCTTAAGAATGAATTTGGTTGTATCTTTCTTTCTTCAATCAAGTCATAGTGAGAGATTCTCCCTGATGGCATTTGATCACGCAATCAATTTTTTGTTGTTATTAAAAAAAATCCTTCGGTACTCAGTGGTGATGGATGAAAATGGTGAATTTGTTGAATTTGCTACAAAGAACGGGGCGGGAGCAAGTTTCTTAAATTAGCTTAGGATAGGGTATGGTATTACATTTATTTGACCCGATGGCGGGGCGGAGTGGGGTTTTAAGGCTAGCGGGGCAGGTACGGATTTTATAAGATCCGCATCCGACCTGCCCCATTGCCATCCTTATATATGTTCTTCTACGATCCGGGTGAGTAACATGTAGGTGCTTGAGAAGAACATTGTGGTGACGATTTGCAAGCTGGAGAAAATCTTCCCACCTTTGTTCTTTGATTCAATGGAGCATCAGCCTGTTCACTTGGCATATAAAGCTAAGATGGGTGGACCTGTGCAATATCGGTGGATGTATCCCTTCGAGAGGTAATCTTTAAATTGTTACAGTTGTTCGTTTACACTTAATGCGACACCTGTTATCATTGATATTCCACCTAACTAGATTCGCTAAACTTTTAAGTTCATGTTCCATTTAAAGAAAAAAGTCCGCAATAAGGCTCAGGTTGAGGGCTCAATTACGGAGGCTTACGTAATGGAAGAGCTTGTAAACTTTTGTAGTTAATATTTTGGGCCTGATGTTGATACAAGGTTAAATCAACTAGGCCAAAATGACCCCGGATCAAGCACAAATTTGGAAGGGCAATTGTCAATATTCAAGCAGTTAGGTAGTTCGTTCGGCCAAATGTATACTCGATGGCTAACGGATGAAGAGTACAGTGCTGCAACAATATATGCCATTCTAAATTGTGATGAAGTTTTAGCATTCGTTGAGTAAGTTAATGTGATTTAGTTCAAAAAATTGTTGTACATAATTGAAAATGTGTGATAAGCGAGTCAACTATATTGGTTTGCAGTGAATTCGATGTGGAATCTTTAATCACTGATCCCACTGGACTTGAATCTCATTGGAAATCACATTTTGTACAGTGATTCAGAAGGCGTGTAAGTCTTTAATGAAATTATATTATGTGTTATATACAGTTATGTGGCCAATTAGTATACTGATTTATCCTTAATTTTTACCGTCATCTACAGCAGGTTCAGTCAATGGATAGACCAGTGGCCTCCTGCTTGAAATTACTAGCTCAAGGCCCTAACAAACAAGCATCCTGTCATGGAGGCTATATCATCAACGGGTTTAGGTTTAACGTAAAAGATGATGACCGAATAAAACAAATCCAAAATAGTGGAGTCTTGGTCAACAGCGACTGTTATGCCAAGAATTGCATGGATTTTTATGGAGAGCTAGATGAAATTGTTGAGCTAGCATATTTGGGTTCCGAAAACTGCCTAGTAGTGTTCAAGTGTACATGGTTCGATGTCACATGCAGTAGAGGAATCCGTGTTAGCTCTCAAGGGATTATAGATGTCAATGTCAAGTCAAGACTTGCATCAGACGAGCCCTTTGTGTTTGCTAGTCAAGCTGCACAAGTCTTTTACGCGGAAGACGTCGCCAATCCCAAATCTCATTGGTATACAGTTATCAAGTCCAAGAAATTGCCCGTGACATATGATAGTGACCTAGACACCTTTCAAGTCGACCAACCACCTGTCTTGTTACCTGTTGAGGTGAACAACGAGAAGGACGATCTTCCTCTTCCAACAACACTTCATGTAGGAGAAGAAGTCGTAGATGATGACGTGGAAGACGTGGAAAGTGTTGGAGATGATGTGACTGAGTCTACTGATGAAAAGGATGAATTCGAAGATGAAGAGGACGAAGAGTCCCACGAAGAAGAGGACGATAAGTCCAGTGATGAAGATGATGATGATTCTTAAACTGAAAATGATTGACTTGTAATGTTGTAACATCACAAAAAAATGTAGTAACATTTTAGAACTTGGTTCATATTGTGTTTTTATACTCCATTCATATTTATAGTGCTGATGATGATTTCAGCCAAATTATTATTTTTTATGTGTTAATGTCTTTGCAATTTATATATACGAAGTTAGATATGGATAGAATACGGGCTATTCGTGGCCGGGGTGGACGCCGAGCTGCTTCCTCCCCGGTGGGTCCCACCTCATCATTGCCCACTGATGACGAGGCACAGAATGCTCGCGTACAGCAGACGGGGCCCCAGCTCCAGCTCTAGCCCCAGCCCCAGCCGTCACCCTAGCCCGACACCGATTCCTCCCACACACGCGTTGATTCTCCTTCTTCTGTGGGTTCTACCTCAGTTATAGTAGATAACGGTGTTTAGTCAATTTTCGCTAGCCTTATATTTTAATTATGTTTGAACTGTATTAATGTTGGTGTTTTGTAGGATCTCGATGAGGCCGTGGCCCGACACGCGGGGTACGCATCGACCCCCAGCGTAAACAGAGAGTTACGCTCACCCAGGAGGGCTAGTAAGTAAAAAAAAAATCACATCATGCCTTATAGATACGAATTTTTGCGGTGTTAATTTATATTTGAACTGTATTAATTTATTTATTTACTTCTTTGGCAGGATCCTGGAGAATCAGGCGAGGACGAAGATCGGCGTTCTTGTGAAGGGCCGATTCTTCGAGCCACGCCTGTACTGGAAGGACTGGGATGCCGATACGAGGGAGTCCCTATGGGAGGAGTGGCTGGTACGGTGAAGTATTTTTTTCTGCGATAGTATTTGTTTAATTAGAATTTGAATTTAAATTAATTTGTGTTATTGAATGCCTTGCAGGAGGGGTTCACGTTTGACTCGCCTGATCAGCAGGCGCTGGGGAGGCATGCCTTCTTTGCTCACATCGGCAAGAATTACCCCCGATGGCTCCACGACGCAAGGACCGGGTGAAGAAGATGCTGCCTTAGGGTGCCCCAATGACGGAGATGAAGAGATATCCCCCACATTGGATATCTCCGACTGTATGGGGCAGATGATAGATCGGTGGGTTGCGGATCCAGGCTGGGATGCCAAGAGTAAGAGCGGAGCCGAGAACAGACAGAACAAAGATCCGACACACACGGGGGGGTCGGTGGCACACGACATCATCCGACACATGAATGCGGTCGAGCACCTGGATCTAGAGGAGGATGAGGTTGTAGCTCTGACGTATAATCAGACGCACGTGCAGAAGAAGGACAAGGACGAGGCCCACCGGGTGGGCGACTATGTTTCAGATATTTCCTGGCGGATCGATGTAAGTCAATTTTTTTAAGTTGTTAATTTTTTGTCTTTCTATCCTCAATGTTTGTTGTGTTAATTAATGCCCTAACATATCATTAAATCACTATTTTTGCAGGCCTCGTATGAACAGCTTAGGGGGTCTAAGCAGCAGTCCAGACAGCCATCAGCGTCTACTAGTACAGGTGCGAGTACTGGGACGTTGAAGCGATGGCTGGATACGCCGAAGGTCGTCAATCCGCCGAAAGGTCGCATACGTGACCTGCCTAGCACAACTGCTTGTGTCGTAATAGGAGCGTCCCCACCCCCTGCTGCCCCTCCACAGACACCGGTTCCTCCGCGTCCGTTGGACGAGGAGGAGATCCAGCGCATTGTTACGGTGGTGTTGAGGATGATCAGGGAGCAAGATCAGCAGGGCACTGCTGCTGGACATGCTGAACCGGCCCCGGATCAGCGGGATCCAGATCCGAGACTCGACAACCCCTAATGAGACCCTTCTCGTGACCTCCCAGCTTCTTCCCGCCCGGTCCCAGCTTGCCCCCCCCCCCCCCCCCGCCCGGCTTGTACTCTTCTCCATTCCCCTAACCAGCTGTATCCGGTTCTCGATTTGTATATTTTATTTTTTATAATAATAAATATTTTTTTAAGTTAAATATATATATATATATATATATATATATAGTTAATTGTGTCTTGGGGATTGTGCAATGTTGTTGAGGATTAAATTTTTTATTACAGGTTTGGGTATTAGAAAAATAAAAAAAATTATTTTTTTAAAAAATTGACTTTTAGCAACGGATTATTTCTGTCGCTAAAAGTGTACTTAATTTTTAAATTTTAGGGATGGAATATTTCATCGTTAAAAATCTTATTTAGCGACGGAGTATTCCGTCGCTATAAATTATGTTCCGTCTCTAAATATTTACCGATTAAATTAGTTTCACAAAAAAGAAACTAAATTAAAATACGTAAAATACAATTAGCGGCAGAATTTCTACCGCTAATTTATAAACAAATCCATTGCTGAAAGTTAAAAATTAGACGACGGATTTTCAAATTTCGTCGCAAAACTTTTAGTTACGGGCTTTTATACGAGGGACTTTTAGCGACGGTAATTCCGTCGCTAAAACTTTTAGCGACGGAATTAAGGATTTTAGCAACAGATTTTCCCGTCGCCAAAAGCTTATTCCTTGTAGTGGTTCTTGTACTTCTTCTTATTTCTAACCGACCAATTCGGGATTTCAGCTTCTTTGATGAATTTGGGGTCAACCATGGTGAGTGTGTGGTCGACTGTTTTGTTACCCTTACCATGGGAAATAGTAGCGTTGCAATAATGGAGGCCGGACAGGAGAAGGAAGCAGGTGGTCATGGTGGTTGTGTCTGTATTATGCTTGTTATGTGCATGGAGTGGGTGTGGGTGTGTGTATGTGATTGTTTGTGCATTCAGTGTGTGTGTGTGTGTGTGTGGGCAGGGCAGGGGGTGTGTTTGTGTGTGTGCATATGTCTAGTGTGTGTGTGTGTGTTTACGCACGCACATGTGAGCGTGTTGGGGGTGTGGGTGTCAGTGGTAGAAGGTAATGGGGATGGAAGGGGCAGAGAGAACCCCGTGTGTGTGCAGTGCAGCGTGCATGTGTTTGTTGGTGATGGGGTTGATAAAGAATAAATAGTCCCTTGCGTGGGACTTGGCTTCTTGTATTATGTTTTTAGTTGTAGGGAAAGTTTGATTAAAGAGAGCAAGGTTTTCATTTTTCCAAATAGTAGCCCATAAGGAATGTAGAGGTCATCGCATCGACGTTACACCAATTCTTGAGCTCTTGAAAGATTTGCCGAAAGCACTTCTACACATAGAATGAATAGGTAAGGAGACAGCGGATCACCTTGCCTAAGCCTACAATTTGGCTCGAATCTTTACGGATACAATTTAGACACATCCCATAATCAGATAGATGAAATGTACCGGGAAGCCAAATCTATCCAACACTGCTCGGAGGAAATCCCAAAGAATGTGATCATAGGCTTTGCTCATATCCATTTCCAGTGAACAGAATGCCCCAATGCCGAATTTTTTTAATCTGATATAGTTTGTCAGTTCTTGCGTAATAATTTGAAATGGAAAAATCAAGGATCTCATTACAGGTCTAAGCCTACTGACTAAAGTACGAGCTATTATTTTGTAAATTGTATTGCACAAGCTAATTGGTCAAAAATCTCTCGATAAGGTAGGGCTTTCCTTTTTTTGGTATGAAAGCAATAAAGGTATTATTTGTTTCTCTGAGCATATGTCCATACTGCAGATAGGAGAGCACTGCCTGAGTTACTTATTTCCTAACAAAACGCCAAGATTTCTAATAAAACACAGCTGGGAGGCCATTTGGCCCAAGAGCCTTAAGTGAAGGGAGATTTGAAATGGCTAACCAAAGCCTGAAAGGGTTGATTTAAATTATTGAACTGGTTTTATGAGATAATTGAGGTGATGGCATCAATAGAGTTGTAATTCTGGCTCTCTATTGCTGTATTAGAATTTCCTTGCAAAAGATCCATAAAGTACTTTTGAAAGCAGTCTTTTATGGCCACCGGATTGACTAAAGTTGTTCCTTGATCATCAGTGATAGTATGGATGGAATTTGTATCTTCAAACCATAGTTGCAGCATGGAAAATTTTAGTATTCACTATCTCCCCATTTCAACCATCTTTCACTAGATTTTTGGCCCCAATTCATGTTTATATGCATTAGATTTAATTTAAAATTGCACAAGATGACAAATGGAAAAATTCCAACAAAACGAAGGATAATGATTATATTTGTCCTCAACCATTTTATCTTTGTCTACAAGAGGTAAATCTTTGACCAAATGGGCTTATAGAAAGCTACGAGTCGAATTAGAGAACGTTTGGCCACAACATGATCTTTACAATTTAGAAGATTTAAACAATGATGACCAATTGGTTAAGAACATACTGCTTTCTCCAACAAAGAGACTCTTCCTTCCTTCCCTCCCTTTGTGCGCGCCATTAGAAGAAAATAATTTTTAATGCTATGGGTAACGACCATACTTTCCTTCAAATATTCAAGTTTAAGGGAGGTCTAGATGTTTGGAGACCACTACGGTATCGATTTTCTAAGTTTAGGTGATATAATAGTCTATAGGCTGGAGCGAAGGAAAATTCACCATTCTTAGTTCCCCTCCAAACTTGAGTGTCTTCAATTTCGTGAGGAGATATATGGATAGCTAGAATCTTTGTTGAGATTTCGACAAGGAATGAAGAATTAATCAAGCGGATGTTCTAGGCATGGTTCTGGATGAGATCTTTTACAACTGAAAAGCGACGATGATTGTTATTAGGTATGACAAGGGGATGGATCTCTTCATTTGGAATATGATCATCATTCCAAATAGAGATCTTGGAAACGTTACCAACCTGTTATCTAAGACCCTGTGTGATAACGCGGCGCCCTACCAACATTCCACGCCAACCCCAGGAAAAATTTCCTTTGACTGAGCAACTTCTAAAGTTAGATCTGGTACAGTATTATCCTATAAGAACTCGTAAAAACTCCGGCTCCTTAAATATCCTCCAGCTGGTTTTGGCTAACAGAGCTTGATTAGATAGCCATATGTCCTTGAACTCGAGTCCTCCCAATGACTTGGGAGCACATAAAGCGTTCCAATTTATCCAATGTACTAAGGTTGTACGATCAGATCTTGCCCACCAGAATTTACAAAGGAGCAAGTTAATATCCTTGCAGATGAGTTTTGGAAATAAGCAGATCTGCAACTGGTAGTTTAGGAGCACTGTTAGCACTGAAGAAATAAGGGTTGCTCTTCCGGCTTTGTTCAAAAGGACACCTTTCCATCCTTTACATCGCACTTGGATTATTCCCACTAGGTCCTTAAAGAACTGCTGTCTTTTTGTGACGATGTCTAATGAACAGCCAAGGTGGTTGCCAAAAGAAATGGAAATTTGTAGTCCTACTCTTCGAGCCAACGAGAGAGACAAATGCTCATTTAAGTTGGGATTGATAGTGAGTGAGGACTTGTTGAGATTAATCTGCTATCCTGATTCCTTGCAATAGCTATCTAACTTCGTCTTTAGGGCTGAACATATGCTTTTTGAAAGCTTAGTGAAAATAAGAATATCATCCGCAAAGAAAAGGTAGTTAATAGGTGAACTATTCCGACCTGCTTTTAAACCTGGGATTTGGCCTAAAGCTTGGGCATTGGTAAGAGAAGACAAAAGAACTTCTGCACATAATACAAAGAGATATGGCTCTATCTATTCATCAACCAAAAAAAGAGGAAAAAAATTTTGCTACCACCCAAGTTAAAAGAATTTTCCTCTTACTCCATATATAGCGACGACAAATGGTCACTAAATGCTTTTAATGACTTTTATTTAATGACGCTAAAAAAATACGACTGAAAATTTCTCTGAAAGTATTAACAAAAGTCACTAAAAACATTTAATGACTATTAATTGTCGCTACATACAAGATTGAAGGAAAATTCTTACAAGCCGGATAACAACCAAAATTTGTTCAAAAAAGAGTTATGCATTGATTCTTTTTTTGTTTCCATTTTTTATTATTTATTTATTTTTTGGGTGTGGACAGGTTGCATTTTGGCTGGGCCTGGCTGCCCATCTAGCTGGAGTTTTAGATCTTTCAAATATACTCCATTTTTGCCATCTCTTACAGGTCAACTGGACAACGAAGCATGAAGAGCCAATCAGCAGTATGAGTAACCACAGCTGCCACCTGAGAGGTACACTACCAATTAGACCCCCGCAGAATTCCACAACTACGACCTGGAATGCCACCATAACAATAATGACACACAAGAAGAGCCATTTACTGGAAATGACATGGAACACATTCACTTTGTCCTCCTCATATCTTTTGAAGTCTTTAAATACCTGTCGGACAGAAAAGAGCAATGGTTAGTGTTTGACCATCGTGTGGCTTTGTTACCTATTGAACAAGCTGATGGTTACGAAGACAAGCTGATGTTTTACGAAGAAAAACTCATCACACACGAAGACATTAAACCCATCAAACACAACCATATAAACCTGTTCAACATTCTCAAGTATTCAATTATCCAACTCCCTAACTTGCCCATTTTCCTTTTACTCCGAGGTTAGAAATGCCTCACCTTAAGGGGCTAGCCAGAATCTACAGTTAAAATCTTGTAACCAGTTTTTTAGTTTTTTGAAGAAGCGTAATTTTCATATTTTTTAAAACACGAAAATGAAAACAAAGAGAATGGTAAAGAAACAGAGCATTACATCCCGATAAGGCCTAATATTAATATTTGTCACACATTCCAAGAAACCTGTTCTTAAGCATGTGTAAATAAACCAAATTTTTTATTTTCTGCCATTAGTATTTGACAACATGAATGCATATATGTATAAAATGTATAGACTTGAATATACAATAACATAATCTCGTTTATTAGTAGCACTATTCATCCCTCCAGAGGAGTTTATTTATTTATTTTTAGTTAACTACACCAATTGCAATTGAACTATAGCCCGAATTTCCCTTTGCCAACTGAATTCACATTTGTCTCATTATGGTCACTGAACTTGTTGGTTTGTCCAATCAACCCATCCTGTAAGCTGGATGTAGGAAAAACCCCGTTAATTGGTCAATGCACATGACCCTAATTGGACAAAAACGTCACCCTCGCTCAAGTCTAATTCGTTTTCTCACCACACCAGTCCACCGCCACCAGCTGCCCACCTAGATTTTCACCACTACCACCAACAAGGACCACCATTCCCCCATCACATGGCTGCTGCAACCAATCACCACATCCATCCACCAACACAACCTACGACCAGAAGCAACCTCCGCCATCCCATATTCAAAACACCTATTACCATCATTCACCGTCACCACCTCACTCAACCCACAAATCTGTCATCCCATGTTATTTCTGAAGATCCAACAAATGCAGTTGCGAATGGTGGGCGGAAATTGAAAGAGTGACAGAATTTGGAGTTTTTTAAAGTTTGATTTCATGCAGAACTTAGTGGTGGTGGTGGTGGGTGGAGACACAGAGGAAGACCTTAAGTCGTTTGTGGAGGCAAGAGTGAGAGGCAAAGATCCTTCAGAGGCAGCGAAAAGTCAGTTGGCTGCATCAGGATGAAGGCCAGGGGCCAGGCTTTGGTCGGGTGGCGAGGCTTGGGTTGGGTCATGGCTTGGTCATGGTGATGATGGGTGGCGAGGCTTGGGTGGAGCGACTGGCTGGGCAGCTGCTTGGTCGTGGTGGTGGTGGTGGTGGTGGATGGCGAGGCTTGGGTGGGGTGGCAAGGTCGTGGTGATTGTGGTCGGCAAGGATAGCATGAACTGGTTGGTGGCAACAGATGAGGGTATGAGGGTGGTGTGTGGGTATAGGGAAATTAATGGTAGCAGACATTGGTATGCGGCGATTGCTGGCAGCCGTTGAATTGGAGGGAGGAAAAAAACATGAAAGAGGAAATTTGTAGATAGTGTCCGTCGCGAGTCACGTGACAACTTAACGGACATATTGCTAACACCAGCTAACGGAATGGGTTGATTGGGCAAATCAACGAGTCCAGTGACCAAAATGAAACAAACATAAATTCAGTGGGCAAAGTGATATGTGGCACATAGTTTAATGGCCATTGGTGTAGTTTACTCTTACTTTTTTAGTCTAGGAGAATCCAGTCTTATGTGTGTTGACTTTAATAGACCAGGTGCCTTCTCTATTATTAACAGGAAAAGAACCTGACGCTGTTGTACACTTTTGGCCCGCTCCCACATGCTCTACCTCTCAGCAAAGTCAAGAGATCAATGTTCCCCAATAAACACTCCATTAGAGCCAGATAAAAAATGACTTTCTCTTGGCTCAAGGCCTGCCAGCTTCATCTTCCTATTTCTCTTTGAAATCCTAGCCTCCGTCAAAGATAGAAAGAATATCATCAGCGACGCATAAGATAGTGCCAGCAAGAGAAGAATCTGCAGCTAATTAGAGTTCGTGATCCCAACCTACCTCAGTTTGCGTTCCAACATGCTCCCAATTTTCAGGGAGATCCATGGGTTTCTTGCACAGATCCTGCAACTACGCCTCCAATACATGACATCTGTATGACCCAGAACCACGATCTACTGACGAGGCATAAGCCTTTCTCAAGAAGACTAGCCATCTATGTAATCTTGAGATCCTTCAAAGGTCTCATGGCAAATCTCAAACACTTCTCTCTTGGCTATCCCTTTTAGGTGATGCATGACAGTCATGTGCCTGCCCTCCTGGCTAGCCCTTTTAGGTATGGTGTGGATTGTCAGAAACTTTGGTGCTACAAGATCCCATATCTAAAGTTGGAGAGATTCAAATTAGGCTTCTATGACCCTGTCAAGGATCTGGAGAATACAACGTCACTAGCTCGTTTGGGTAAGGAGTGCCCTACGCTGGGGCTGTGGTCCACATTGTCAAAAATGTCACCGCAGCCCACTCTCAACAGCTTGCCTAAGGAGGTCTAATCACTCACATCAGTTGTTACCCACATCAGCTAGAGGAGTTCCTTGCTCATGTGTGAAAAGGTCTAAAATTTGACTTAGCGAGGATGATATCTATAACGAAGGGAGATCGCAACGCAATGAGATTTCGAGATCGATCTTATAAGACCTTGTCAAGGACCTGAAGATCACCTCTTGCTAGCCTTTCAGATGATGCATGCACTAGGGTTGGGCGTGAT
The DNA here is from genome assembly GCA_033070095.1 of Escallonia herrerae. Taxonomy (NCBI): domain Eukaryota; kingdom Viridiplantae; phylum Streptophyta; class Magnoliopsida; order Escalloniales; family Escalloniaceae; genus Escallonia; species Escallonia herrerae. Next base: position 85,689 of record JAVXUP010002358.1, on the reverse strand, counting down.
TCTAAGTTGTTACACTTGGTATCTTCACGTTTTAGTTTACTGAAACTTGGGAGTTTAGTTCTTCTACTGCGCTATTGGTATTTTCATTACTTAGCCCGATTCCATAATTCTTCGGTATCTAGTACCTCCACATGATGTAGTTCTTGCATTAGTATGATGGAGTTGAATATCAAGCTGAGTAGCCCTATGTGCTTTACGTGTCGTGACATTGGCTTTCTGGCATCACTGAAGAGATATCCTTTTCTCCCCCTTTCTTTTCCTGCACTCTCTTATCCTACACTAATTAGGTAATAGAGCTAAACTTGGGCAGGCATATCAAACTTCACTTATGAGCCTAATTCTAAGCCACCCCGTCAAATTATTATTTTTATTACTTTCATACTATGTTACATTGAACCTTCACTTTGGGGTGAAGGGGAAGCGTTGACCCAACCCGACGCCGACAGTGGTTTGGGATTCGTGTCGGACTCGTGATCTATGACGGATACGCCTGGTCAACATGTCCGGCTGGAAAAAGAAGATGGAGATGAAGAAAGATAGAGAGCTGAAGGTTATACAAGAGAGAAAAGAAGAAGATAAGAAGATCTGGGTTTGGGATCAGCCATTTGAGAGAGAGTGTAAAACCTCGTACCCTTTCTCGTTCCTTTGACTGAGCGTTACTAGTCACATGGGTCTGTCCTTTTTTGCTTTTTGACAGGCTGGATATAACTAGCATTCACAGGCTGCTTCTTTTTTTTTCTCTCTTTTCTTTTTAATTAATGTTTTGACACTGCCTTATCCCAAACAGTTAGTACTAATATACATTAGTACTGATATAAATCCAAAACCTACATTCTTCGACCAAATCCGACAAAAGCTCGTAAAAAATTACATATAACCTATGAAGCACAGGTACTTCAAAAGGGGGGAAGTATCAGGGTCGGATTCCCGTCGGGTGCGGGTACGGCTCGGGTGCGTACCCATTCTTTTCCTTTTATTTTCTTTATTTTCCGAAATTCGGGTGCGGATCCGATACTTATAAGTCAAAAACATAATTTTCAAAAGATGACTCAGGGGTTGATACATAGAACCTCATTTTTTTGGGGTGAAAACATAATAGAAATAATTGTAACTTACCTAATTAGGGCAGATCGAATTGGGGAGTCTGATATAGAGAGAGAGGAAGAGAGAGAGAAAGCAGCGGCGGCAGTCCTCTTTGCAACCACGTGGCGGCAGTCCTCTTCGCAACCACCCGGCGACTCCGGCAACCACCCGCGACCTACCAGCAACCACCCGCGACCACCAGCTACCATCAGCAACCAACCGCAACCTACCCACGACCACCAGCCACCAACCGTGACCACTCGTGACCCCCGGCAACCACCAGAGGAGACGTCTACTTACCTCCGACAGTATTTCTCCAAAGGTAAGTCTCTAACTCTCTGTCTTCCTCTCTCTTTGTCTTCAAATTTTCTTTGCTACTATCTTCTGTTGTGACTTGGACGTGGATTTTAATGGAGAGAAATACTGGTAGAAAGTTCTAACTTCTTAGAAAATTGGAACCACCGAGCCAACTTATAATCAGTGTAGTGTTTTCAATGTGTTAATAACTTAAAGGCTTCAAGCAGTGGTTCGGTGAGTATGGTTCAATTTCATGTCTGATTTAAATTGTTTAGAAATTCAAAACTAGGTGTGTAAAAATATGTATAATATATATTTGTCGTATCCCAACCATACCCGTATCCTAATATTTTCAAAAATGTCGAATCCGCGTATCCGCACCAGTGTCCGTGCTTCTTAGCATATAACATTAGAACCATAATATCTCAAACTCAATCCATTATAGTATTCTATGTACATAGTTTAAATGTTTTCTTTTAAATGCTTCAGTCGTGTCCCCATGTCCGTATCCATGTTTAGATCCATGTCCCTATATCCTTAATTTTCCAAAATAGGCGAGTCCAACAATCGAACACGTGTTGAATCAAACACAGACACTGAGTCCATATAATATAGCTTTGATAACCAAATCTATAGTACAGATAAAAGCACGAATGGGGTTACATGACAACACTTCTTTCCCTCAAATACAATTTAAAAAAAAAAAACAGTTTTCCAACTTAGCATTTTTATATATATTTCCAGTTCATTTTTCTTTTTTTCCTTATGAATTACCCTTGTATTCTTTCCCCCCAAATACCCTTTTCATAACAATGTTTCGTCTTAAATTCTAGTATTTCAAGGATTTTTTTTTTTTTTTAGCTTTAATAAGTTTCAATTCCGTTCTTTAATTACCCTATCGGGTTTAGTTCATTACAACCCACCCCATGGTTTCTTTTCCAAAAATACCCTTTTTTACAGCAATCTTTTATCTTGGCCTTCAAACTCTTAAGGTTTTTTTTTTTTTAACCTTTGAAAAGTTCGAACTTTTTTTTTTCCAATCATCATTTAACTGTTTTCCCCAAATAGCCTTTTTCATAACACCGCCTGAGCTTAACATGTGAGAATGTAAGCATTTTTTTTACTTTAAAACGTTCTGATTCCTGTTTCAATTATCATTTTAGGTTCAATATATTTCTAATTGCCCCATGGTTCCCAATAACTATGTAACATAGAACTGATCAATATAATTATCTGTGGGAGGCGGCAAGAGGAGAAAAGCAAATCAAAACAACATAGGTAAGTCTTTAACCAAGCAAATAAAAGTTTTGATCAATTTGAAAAATTCAATATACTATCGTATGTATTCATGAGGCTCGTAGCTTCACCATCTTCACCAACGGGAGATTCCTTGACGTGTATAGTCTCTTAACAAAGAACAAATTGCCACAAAAGCAAGAGAAAGCAATAAAAAGAAGGTTAGAAGAGCATTGTTGCTATTATATCATTGTAAGGTAATATATAGAGTCGGCTACGGTCGCGAAAGCTGGGTCAATACTTTGAAACCTCAAATTATGGAATCGCCACGCCTTCCTTCTAAAAGTAGATTAAAGTGTTTGCTCACATGGCTATAATTAACTTAAATATTTGAAGACATTAACTTTGTATCTATCTTCATTTATCTGTAGATAAAAGCTTAATAGTTATAACAATTAGTATGCACTTATGAAGGTCTGGAAATATTTCTTTACACTGATTGACATTACCGATCACCAATGTCATAGGCTCACCAAAGGCACAATATCTTATTTTTCTATGCAATTAAAAAGGTAAGAGTATTATGAAGCACTCTACTAATATAACAAATAGGGGCGAGTTCAGTAATTTGCTTAGGAGTTATTATCTATAGCTATCATCCAGATCAATAATAATCATTTATTCCCAATGCATTAAGTATCACATAAAAAATTAACCATTTGGTCTACAAGCATCAAGTATAATGTAGGTTTTAAAGGTGGGAGGCATAGTTGAAACGAATCTGTAGACGTATTAAGTACGAAGAGGATAGGAAACACACTTCAGAGCAGGTCAACCAAAAACATTAATACAAGAATGTAGCCAAGTTTAATTTTATTTTTAATCATCAAAAATGCAGGACAATAGAATAGTGATAAAAAATCACACATTGTATAATCGGAATTTATTAAGTAAAGATTACGATTCAAAACTTACGTAACTCTGGTATGAATTCTTGTTTGAAGCGACGGGAAACTTTCTTAATGACCCTAGGTATTGCCTAATAGCATACCATCAACACTTGTATGTATAAGATTTCCTTTTTTTGTTTGAATATATAAATTCTTATGCTTTCTATTATTTCCGTTTTGGTTGATTATGGGTAGCGTTACAAGCTTCTTTTCTTTCAGATAAGTAAAATTTTGTTCTCTCAACCTTAGATGCAGGAAACTCCTAGTATGGTGACGTTTCTCTCTCGGAAACTCGCTTTTGCGATCCCAAGTTAGGAGCTCCATAGGATCTCGTCCCAAGCTAAGATGGGAACTCGATCCCGCTAGCTGGATAGAGATGCATGGAACAAGTGATAGAATACATGAAAATCAAGCTCTTTTCAACTCAATTCCTTGTTTCTCTCTTCCTTCAAATCCTTAAAGTCTCCTTATCTGTTGTTGCTTTATCTGTTGTTGCTGTCTATGTAAACTATACTGAACAAATGACAATACTCTTTACGCATTTATTTATTCAAGCCGCTCCCAACCTCAGATTCTTCTCGGTGCTTACGCTTCCCCGCCCCAGTTCCCGCCCCCGCCCCCGCCCCCGCTTTGTGCAACTAAGCTCTCAACTCAAACCCAATAAGCAAAAGACAACTTAATACACTGACTCAATGTTGGCACTGCACATAAAGCACCAATCATAAACTAACCTCCTCTTACTGAACCTGTAGCTGCCACCTCCCAAGAAAAGAGGCACACCTCAGGTGATGCAAAGGTTTTTCAAATTATCAAGAAAAATAAAGATGACCAGTCATCAATAAAGGCATATTTAATCAACCGAGAAAATGCTTTCAGGTCACACTATCCTCCACCTTCCTATTTCCCTCCATCAAGCGTAACATTCTGAAAAAGAGACCACCATAACAAACTTCTAATCAGTGAGATTCCTCTGAAAAGTGGGTGACTACGCAATATCATATTTCCAAAGGATAACGCATATGCTACCAATGCCTCAAGATCTCAAGCAAGAGGGATTAGGGTACTGAGGACTCATAGAAAGCCGCTCCCCACCACAAAAAATCAATCCCGAGTCTCATCCTAGCTCCAGTCTTTGCAGAGAACATTTGTCTTTCTTAAGAACTCCCCCACTCCTTTGCAAATACATTGGAGCCACAAGGTCTATGCATCACACAATAAGGTCAAAACTCTTGTCTTGCATGAATTATAGGTGACATACTAATCAGGTAACTGACAGGAACCTCGAATTACAACTCAAGACGTCAGTGTTAGCAATATGTTCTAGGATCTACTTTCGAAGAACCAGTGTTTTTGGTTATCTATCTAATTCCAGACCTTCTAGAACTTGACATGTTAATGATCAATTTCATGTCTTCGATGCATGGTAGTCTTCTCCATGTGGTCAAGTAGTTTCAAGCCAAATATATAAGATGCATACCTCTGTGTTGTTGGATTTGAATAGGAAGTGCTATTTCCACCCCATTTTTGGGAATAAAAAATGACTTTTATTGATAATTGTTTACACTTTGGTGATAAATGAGGGGCTGCTTATCATATTGGGGGTAAATATAGCCACCTCCTAGTGAGTATATAATAGTATAGAATAAAAAACGAATCCCTTTCATGTATCTTTATGAATTAGGTCAACAAACTTATAATGTAGAAAGAACAAAAGCGTAAATGGTGAAACATACATAGTTTCATATTTGCGAGGATTAAAGATTTTATCAAGAATGAAGCGCCTATACATAGACTTGAAGAAGTTGCTGTAAATTTAAGGTAGAGGTAGACTAACGTTCTACATGGATGATGATTATATGTGGTCAACGTACAAGCCTTTTTCTTGAAAGTAGCACCAAACCTTGCAAGTGAACAAGCTTAGGAAATGAATTTCTATTATGTGATGTTTAGGAGTTTATACTCGTTCGTTACCTGTGAAATAGGTAACAAGCAGTTTGACTCGTACCAAATGGTATGTGATATGGTTCAGAATAATGAATCAGAATTATTTAAAAAAAAAAACGGACACCCTGAGAGGTGTTCGACACGTGTCTGGAGGTGTCGGTAGATATCAGACACCATGCTTCGACCCATATGAGCTGTCGATGCTTCCTACCTATAGCCCCAATCATGAGAAAATCATAGGTAAATGGTCAAACATAGAGTTACTTAGCCAACCCTGACCAGTAAGGAATGCTTTAATAAGTTACGTATTCAAGGGCGGAGCTATGTCATGACGCGGACGGCACCCCCCAACTTTTTGGATTTGTTTTTAAGTTTTTCAAATAATAGATACTCATATTTTATATATTTACAACAATATCATTATATCGTAACATTAATTAATTAAGATTTTGTTTGTTGTATTTTTTACTCTCTGTGTTACCGGCCGTCATAATCTTCTTCTTTCTCATTCTTTAACTCCATCTTCATTCTTCCAAATTCTAAATTTCAAATCTCTAGAGTACAAAAAAAACACGAATATCAAGTTAGTTCTTTTTTCAGTTTAAATTCTCATAGTATATATTAACTTATAAGTAATAATCGTATTAGTCAAATTGAGCAATTTATCCCGTATTTAGCATATTCAATAGTGACACTAATTATAACATGTCGACTTATATGTAATATGCTTCTTATACATGATAATCACATTAGTCAAATTGAGCAATTGATGACTTTCGTTACATAAAGAATGCCGAGTTTTGTTTTGACCATCAATGTATAAAGTTAATTTTCTTATATTTTCTTATTTTGTGAAACCTTAATGAACTACTTACTAATTTTAATTTAATGCTTTTACCATTTCATGTTTTATGTGAACTTGAACCTTTTTAATTCTTTTATGTTAGCCATCAACTTTGTCAAATGTCTTTTTGGCCCCCCTGGCTTAGATTTTCTGGATCCGCCCCTGTACGTATTGACCACGTCATGGTTCGTACAGCAAGACACAGAGGTATTCAACATTTCATGCTACAGTCCAAGTTTGAGCCAGAAGAACCATTGATGACAGAATGCAAGTCCAGATTGGAAGAAAACTAAAAAGAAAACAGGTCATGCTAGAGGCTAAACATACCTGAAAGAACACAAAAGACATGAATATCGTAGTGTTGACAGAAATGGATATCGTAGTGTTGACAACAGAATCAACATCAGAACCATCAACCCTTGGAAGGCTCTCTCCATTGAACTTTAAAATCGCACATACAGCCAAATGGTAAACAGTCTGACCAACGATGTTCCACCGCATGCTACTGGTTACTAAATTCATGCCCCTACCGAGCGGAGATCCTTTCATCACACACTCACTTGCAGTTACTGAAGCCAGTGCTAATGCTTCAAGAATAACCATGATCATGCAGGCCCAGAGTAACTGGATGGGTGTAAAAACTGCAGATCCTGAAACATAATCAAAGTACAGTAAGTGCGTATACATCATTATATTATGAACTAGGCAGTGGAGGGTGGGAAGGGGGGAGTTTCACGATAAAAAGTTGGAATTTCTATCTGCGAGGGAGAATGCCATGGATATCAGACCTGAGATGCATGCGGAAACAGAGTTCAGTACAAGAGCAAGTGTGTTAATTGTCAACTGCATTTGAACAAACTCTTGAATGTTTGAATATGCTGCAGGCGCCCATTTGACCACATTAACAGCGGCAGCGAAATCGCCATCTAATAGTAGGACATCGCCTTCCTCTTTTGCAACCTGAGCGCAGAGAGAGGATGATGCAAAGTCATGTAAATATGTACAGCTTCTAAGGAGTTCTGCTTCTAAGGAGTTTTTATTTCAAGTATTTTCTGAAGTACTTTTTGTCAGGGTAGTATAGTATTGTCTTTTCAGTTTGGTCTCTAATCTGAGTCAACTCTGAACTTTTGGGGTCTTTTGTAAAAGTACTTGTATGCTGGGAGCTAGAAAAGTCTGAAATTAGTGGGAGGGGTTTGTGTGCAAAGTTCTACCTTCTCTTGGAAGATTAGAGTTGGCTTCTCAGGGAAGCTTTGAGGTTGGTATAAAAGAAGGCAGGTCTGCCTTCTCTAGGAGACTTTTGAAGAAACAGAAAAGAAGCCTATTAAGATTGAGCTTCAGCTCCACCCCAGCTAGGAGACTTTGGAGGTTTTGAGGATTCAACCCCGTAGCACCTTCCGATCCCTCTGCCGCTGCTACATGGGCGAGAGGCCAGCACAAAGCCACTGTTTCCTGTGCCATTCTCTGCTGCTCAGATCTAAAGGGTGTTGTTTGAAGGTACTTTCTCAAAGTTTGTAAGAAGTTACGAGTTTCTTGATGCTAGACTGTAAAGTAGAGTACTCGTTTCAGTTTTCTAGGAACTCAGCCTATGTAATCTAAGTATGCGCATATCTTTTAAGATCAGGTAATTTTCGCTTTACATTTATATTTCAAGGAGAGAGAAGGGAGGAAGAGAAGGTACATTAACATTATACAAAAAAATCAGAAAGGAGGGTGATAGGACAGTATATCCAAAAATGAGAAAACGCCAACAAGGCACTAGCCTTAACTTGCCTGTGAAACAGAACACTAATTTATTCCATATAACCTGTTCTCTGAAATCCTAACCAAGACAGAATAAGTCAATGCAAAGTCAAGGTTTAGAGAGGCCTACTGCTAGTTTAACTATTGCGTGCACTCTCAATAGTAAGTTCCAGTCTTAGCCATCTACTAACAGTGTGTTACTTAACATGTACTACTTTGGGCATAATGCAGGATAGGAAAAAACCTCTGTTCCAGCCATATCCATAACAATACCAACATCAGCTTCACGAAGAGCTGGGGCATCATTGGTCTCATTACTAATCACTGCAACCACTTCCCCAAACATATTCTTCAACGAAGCTACCAACATTTGCTTGTCTTGAGACGATGAACAAGCCATCACCTGCATAATTACTCCAATTTAGCATATAAACAGGTTTTATGTTTTCAACGATGCCAATTAGCAATGAAGAGAAAAAGAATGCAAATGGCATTACCTGAATCTTGGGTATCAAGTTCTTCAACTCCTCAGGACTTTTGCGGCGAAAATCTGGAGCTTCTATTGCCCGACAATCCTCTGTCAATATACCACATTCTCTGGCCAGAGCTTTAGCATTATCAATATTGTCGGCGGTGAACATACGTACAGCAATTCCAGCTGTCAAACACCCCAGAACTGCATCCCTGACACCAGGTCGTAGTGGATTTCTAATTCCAACAACTGCTACCAGTGTATAACCATCTTCAGGAATTCTGTGTTCAGTAAGAGATTCACCCATATCTTGGTAAGCATAACACAACGTTGTCAAACCTTCAGCAGCGAACGCGTAGATAACGTCCTTCACAATATCTCTCTCTCCTCTTGAGAATTGCACAGATTCTCCATTGTAATCCATAACACTCTCGCATAGGTGTAAGATAATCTCCGGTGGCCCTTTGCAGAGTGCTCTCAATCCACCTTCTGGGAGACAGACAAGTACAGACTTCTTTTTCCTGACAGAACTGAAAGGGACGGCCTTCACTATTTTGGCATCCCACAACCATGCATCAGAGTTTGCTCCTAAAAGCAAGCCATATTTCAGCAGCGCTGTCTCCATTGGAGAACCGATGACGATGGTTTTTTCTCCATCTTGCCCTTCCATCATCTCTGCAGAAGTAGTTTTCAGTATGGACTGCAAAAGTGTGTTCAAGGCTTCTTGAGGGATTGCTGGTTCCAGAACATCTCGGTGGTCAGTAGTCACTAAAATCCTACCACATGTCCACGTCCTGTTCACTACCATATAGTTGGTCGTCAGTGTTCCTGAGCTATCTACACAAATAGTACTAACTGCAGACATATTCTCCCATACAGAAGTTTGCCTCACAAGAGCCCTCCCACTCATTAATTTTTTAGTTCTAAGGCCAAGGTTCAAAGTCACTGCCAATTGTAGCCCTGCAGGTACTGCAGCAAACAAGATACGCAGTACAAGAGCAACATACTTCAACAACGGAAAAACACCGTGAAGTGCCTCCTTATCCGAGAAACTTACGATCATGGCCACAATAAGCACCAGCAAAGAGAGGGTCAGACCGATACCTCCAAAAAATGAAGCAATACCATTTAGCTGTAAGGATAGAGGTGTGTCATCATCTTTGTGAGCTATGCAAGCCAACAAACTTCCCCATTGAGTTCTTGTACCAACAGCTATCACTAGCATCCTACACCACCCATCTTGCACCGCACTTCCTGATAAAAGCAATGGCCTCTCTCTGTCCACCATTACAGGTTTGCTCTCACCTGAAATGGATGATTCGTCAACCATTAAGCTGTGACCTGATATGAAAAGCCCATTGGCAGGAACTTGATCCCCCATTAACAGCTCAACTACATCTCCAACGACTACATCGTCACTTGAAAGACGCTTCCTCTTTCCATCCCTAATGACGTAAATATTACTCTCATTCCTTTTCTGTTTCTCTTTGAAGAGCAAGTGCATATGGTGGTCAATGATAGCTCTAGTTACTACACAGAAGAAAGAAAAGAGCATGACTCCTAAACCCTCAAGTACACACTGGAGTGACCCTTCAATGGCCACTCCGACAACTATATACACCAGTCCAAACACTATAAGGAATAGTGAAATTCTCTCTTTCAGCGCATTCCACAAAAATATCCAAAAGCTTCTCCTTGGCTTTTCATCATGCCTATTACTTCCGTAGTAACTTTTTCTTTCAGCAATGCTTGGGCGGTCATACGCACTGACACCCCTCTCCAGAGAGACGGACAATCCTCTCGCAACCTCTTCAATTCCTCCATACCGGTCCAAGCATCCGCCATAAGAAACAATTGACTCGAGTCCGTCAGAGCTGATTCCAAACCCAGCTGGCAAATCCATTACTGGAAGCCTCTCTGCTGTCCTGCTAGCTGCAGCCTGCCAAACATAATCACACGTGAGCAGGTCAAATGTAGCACAGTAGAGGAGAATGTACTCTGCTATATTTATATTAGGTCCATCCACTGCCACTTCCCAAATATACATCCAGGAACTATAAAATCTTGAAAGCATACTGAAAAAGCAATTACTGGAAGAAGATCGGAGAAGCATTGGGGCTGATTGCGCAAGTTCTTTACAATCAGTTAATAAGGTTGCATCTTCACTTATTAATCTTGGATTCTAAGCAAAACTAGAACAGAAGGACAAAGGATCTTAGTAATGCTTGGGGCTGAATGCCTGAATCTCTAGCACAAGGTTGTGCAAGTTATTTACAATTCGCTAATAAGGTTGTGCAAGTTATTCCTCTTTCCGCTAATAACGTTAAACGGGTGAATTTGAGTGAGTTCAGTCCTCCTTCCTCTTTCCTTTTTCATCTTCTGCTCCGTGTTTTCCAGAATTAAAACGGCTTGGTTGTTGGGCCAAGGAAAGGAGATGAAAGGCGAACCTCAGTTATCTTCCGGCATGTAATGATCAGCCCCCTTCTTCAGGTGCAATTGAAGGCATTTTTCCACATTCTGATCGCTCCTTCTGAAGCAACCTTCCAGGAGTTGTTCAAATCTTCGTTTATGTTGTCCATCAGCAATAGGGGTGGCAATGGGTGGGTTGGGTCAAAGAAATGCGGGTCAGAGACGGATTGGGTCAGAAACGGGTCCAGCATGACTTGGATTAACACGGGTTGGGTCAGAAACTGGGTAGGCATTCCGAACCCAACCGAGAATTGAATTTTTATCGCTCGGTGATTAGGAATTGTGTTCCCAATAGCAATGTATACAGCGCAAATAATATCATGTTAGTGTAAATGGGCTCATCACCAAAATTGTGCAGTTAGTCATGTGTTGTATTAGCACGTCCTTTCATCTGTTCTATAGTTCTGCACTCCAGTTGAAGCAACAATCTACTAGTAGCCAGTAGCCAGAAGGAGCGATGGATAAGGCTTAGCTGTGTGAATATTATATTAGCCCATGGGTTGCATTACTTGCAACATTGGAAAAAATGAAGAAAGAAAGACAGCCATGAAAATAGAAGGAAAGTCAAGAAAGAAATATGAGCATGATGATTGTGACTAATCCAGTCTTCATCAAGCTTACATGCAGAAAATGAGATTCCATTCTTCATTAGACTGGTATCAAGCTAAAAAATGAAGAAACATGCAAAAACAATGTCTACCTTTAAGCCTTTAAACTTCCAAAATATTAGAAAGGTGATTCCATTTCTAAGCATATGATTCCAGATTTTGATTCCAACTAAAGTTACTGGTAAATTAAAATGTAAAAAGCATGACCTTGCACCTCAAGGGGAAGCAGCATAGAGAGTGAATTTTTCCATGACATTGCAACTCAAGGGGACAATTTTGAAAACTGCTTTGAAGGTCCCACAGCCAGATAGAAATTCTGTTTTTGAACACGCTTGTGTTCTTACAGGTTTCTCCATAGAAGACTTGAATTAACAATGGTAGTCAGATAGATTAATCCAGTGATGTAAAAAGCGCAGCTAGGCTCGCACCCCGTGCCTCGCCTAGGCCTAGGCGCAGCGCGTTAGATAAGGCGCCCGCCTGGTGAGCCTAGGCGCCAAGGCGCCAGGTGCATAGCAGCGGGGGAGGCGCAAATCCAGGCGCGTCTATAGTGGCCGTTGGATATGCCGTGTCTCTTAACGTAAGCCATCCATTTTTTTCAGATTTGCTTTCTATTTTAACGGTCCAACAAATTAAATATTTCAAAGCTAAAACCTAAATCCCCAAATCAGATTCAACTTTCACGACAGAGAGTCACAGACACAAGCGCAAATCAGTCTCGATCACCCATCGCAGACGCTGGTCACGCTGCTGTTCCATTTTCAGTTCGTTGCTCCGGCACAAACTGTTGCCACCGGCTGCTCGTCACGGCTGCTCTCTCTCTCTCTCTCTCTCTCTCTCTCTCTCTCTCTCTCTATATATATATATATATATATATATATATATATATATATATATACATATATATAGGGTCATGATCAGTTGATAGCGCTAGCAACGGATCACAAGTTGCCAGCGCGATCTGTCCGTCCAGATCACGCTGTGAATGGCCAGATCGCGCATTTTTTTTTTGTGGTCCGCTACATAATGTAGCGGACGACAAAAAACCACCCGCTACATAATGTAGCGGACGGCCAAATCGCGCTAGCAACTTGCTAGCGCTATCAACGGATCACGACCCATATATATATATATATATATATATATATATATATATATATATATATATATATATATATATATATATATATATATATATATCACAACACAAGTGGATAAGTCCTTCTCTCAGTGACTCAGTTTCCCCTCCTCTGCTAGTCTGCTTTCAGCTCTAGTGCTCCACTCTTGTTTTTTGTTTTCCCCGAAGTTTTAGGAAAGAAGTAAGATGTATTTTGCGATGCTAGTTGACCCAGCATTTACCAGCTTGTCAGGTGTTTAACTGAGACACCAATTTTTTCATGATGCAAATTAAGGCATCAAATTAGTAGCTCTACAGTATGCTTTTGATTGGATTCAATATTGTAATATCTTCCAGCTGGAGTAATTGCTAAATTTGCATGTCAATTGCTTAATTTGCATCTCAATTGTGCATTGCAAATTGAGCATGCTCACTCCTTAGTCCATACACCTTACATGGAGTTGAAAGCATTAGCTTGCAGCAGCTTACACAGTGACAAATACATTTGCTTGAAGATCTGTTTCAAGATAAAAGACTTTATGAAGCAACACCATAATAACGTAGCAAACTGAATAACAAGATAATAAACAGTAGAGAGTAGGGTACATAGAAAAAGAGTTCTTGAGGAGTGAGCAAAATGCTACTGCTTGTGCAGTTCCTGTGGGAGGAGTTCTGTATTGGCCGCTAGGTAGCACGGACACGGACACGGTGTCAGTGTCGGACATCGCAATTTCCAAAATATCAGATTTTGGACACCGCAGGACACCGCTATTTTTTAAATATATTTTATATTATATATATTTTTAATAAATATCAAATATATTTCACAATCTAAAATAACAAACAATAATGAAAAACTATAAGTTATAATTTATTTGATCAATATTTATTTAGTTAATTTACTGGAAATGCAACAACAAAGGGAAAAAAGAAAAAAAATAAAAGAAAGAAATGGGAGGACAAAGGAAGAAAAGAAAAAGGGAAAGGACAGAAATGGGAGAACAAAAGAAGAAAAAGGAAAAAGACAGAAACAAGAGGACAAAGGAGAAAAGAAAAAAGAGGAGGACAGAAACGGAGGACAAAAGGGTGAAAAAAAGAGAGGAGGACAGAAACGGAGGACAAAAGGGAGAAAAAAAGAGAGGACAGAAACGGGAGAACAAAAGGAAGAAAAGAAAAAAAGAGAAGGACGGGAGGGAGTGACGGAAAGGAGTTCCAGCACCGCCGCAACCTGTGGGTCAGCGACGGCGTCGGAGGAGCTCCAGCGACCATGGCGAGACCTCCGGCAACAGGCGACGGGCGACGGCGACGGCGACGGCGACAGCGGCTAGCTTCTCTTCCTTCGGCGACTGTAGCCCAGATCCGTTGGCTTCGGCTTCGGTATCTCCGTCGACTAGCTCCGGCAACACCAAATCCGTTGAAATTGGCCTCAAACGGTAAGACACTACTCCACGCTGTGTCCAACACTCGTCGATGAAGTGTCCGACACGGTGTCGGAAATTAAAAAAAAATTCCGACACCGATGAGCCGTGTCCGACACGTGTCGGGCGGTGTCCGGAGGGTGTCGGGCGGTGTCCGGTGGGTGTCGGGGTGTCCGTCCATTTAGGACACCATACCTCCACCTAGGAGAGGTGTCCATGCTTCAGAGTGTGGTGTAGCTACTGTTTGTAGCCCCGTTCTTGTGAATGAGTTTTTGTGCAGTTCCTTTTCTTTTGTTATTTGGTATACTTCTACTGCACATGGGTTCAAACCCTTTGATATACTTGTCAAAAAAAAAAGTTAGGAGCTCAATATCACCTGACCAAAAAGCATTAAAAACAAACATGTGGTATTATACTGTCGGCTAATGAAGAGTCCCCTAATTTCTTCTGCCTAGGAAGCTGCTCTTTGCATTTGTGTAAAGACAAGAATCTTATCTTTACACAAATGCATAAGATATACCTTTTTGGCTTTATTGTGAGGCACGGAGCCAGACTACCACTCAAGGTCAACAGCAAGAAGTGTAAGACAGTCATCAGATAGGGCTGCCACATCAAGTAGATCTACTCCTTCAATTAACTTTGTAAATGAAGAAGAGGAAGTTGAGGAGGAATGCCTACCAGATTTGGAGCCTATGATTCCGTTTGAAGAAAGCGTCACTGCCTTGGCCCTTAGCGACGATGAGGCTGGCAGTGTTATGTTCACTTAGAATTTAGTGATTTGCTATTTTTTAGTGGATTTAAGACTTTTCTCATTTTAAAAGCTTGTTAAATTATGATGCTATGAAATATGAAACTTTTTCTTGTGTTTGCAATTTTGTTAATTGTCATTTTCTGAATTTTTTTACGTAATTTTATTATTTTAATGCACTATTATTTATTTATTTTAAATATTGCACCTCGCTTCGAAAAGGCGCGGGCCTGCGCCTTGCGCCTAGGCCCCAGGGACCTTTTGCGCCTGCGCCTTTAATAACACTGGATTAATCAACTATCTAGACTTGACAAATCAAGCTTTCAGCAATACTTAATGTTCAAATCAAGCTCTCTTGCCGCCTCAAGGCAAGTGTCCATTTACATAGGTAACAGAACAAACTGTAACAATGATCACCTTACGCTTCTATTGAAAATTCTCGAATTTGTAAAGATGGGTTTCACTGGAGACTTATATGCTCTAACAACTAAGGAAACGAACTTGACTTTAGATATCGATAAGTTATGTCGGAGATTTCTAAGAACTAGTGATTAACATATGCAGTGGGATATCACAACTGCGACTGCATGTTTTCTATGCTCACACCTTCAAGAAACTAATGATCACCTCTTATGGAGTGTCCTTATACTCGATGGATCGAGGCAAGGTCCCTGCTAAGCTCCTCATTAATATAACCTTTACTAACTGGCCTCAACTACTTAATTAACTATGTAATTGTAAAGTTCGGATGCAGAACTCTAAGAGCTCTCATATGTGCAAGCTTGCTATTGCTGTGACAGTTTATGGTCTGGCTTTCTATGAAGAACCTTAGAAAGGGTATAGAACAAGGAAAGAGGTTTAAGACCATGCCCTCAAGGCTGAGCAAATCAATCAACATAGTACAGCCTGATGTGGAAGATGATGTTGAAGAGCCAAAAGAAGACTATTCTTACGAACATGTCTAGGGGTGAATTTCAGATTTAGCTGGAGGAAGAGTCTGGATGAAATACGTTCAATTGAGACACTGTTGGGTCTAGATAAGTTTGATGGCCATGAGAGAGTCGACCCAGAATTCAAGCTACGTGTAAACAGGAATTTTCTACCAAAATATAATCTAATAATCAAAACTTCATATCTTAACTTTAATAATCAATATCCATCTCGGATCAAACAATATATGCCACAAAAACCCTAAAACGAAACAGGCCATAGCCCAAGTCATAAAATAGCAAGTACTGAAAAGAAGAAACAGAAGAAGAACCAAACCGGACCAACCGAACTGGATCTCTCCTCAGAACCGGAGCTTGGAAGAGAACCAACGGTTGTTGCCGTCCTTGAAGCGCTCCTCGAACCGGGCCTTGACCTCCTTGGCGGCTGTGACCTTCCTGTCACGCGACTAGGATCGAGAGAAATGGGAATGGAGGCTGCCGGCGATAAGGAGAAGAACTGTCGGCGACGGGGAAAGGGACAGCCGGCGACGGAAAAAGGAACTGCCGGCAGTGGGGAAAGCTGCTCGGGTGATGGAGAAAGGATCTACCGGAGATGGTGGTGATTTTCACGGTCGCATGACATACGTATCTCGCTTCTCTTTGGTCATGGATGTCTGTCTGTTCCTTCTTCAGTTTTTCTCCAGTTGTTTTCTCCAGTTGTGTAAATTAGGGAAAAAAATCTTTCAGTTTTAATTTTTAAAACATAACTATTTTTAAAATTTTCTTTTTTGAAGTAAGAGTTTTTTTCAATTTTAATTTTTGTTTTGAAATTCAACTTTTAAACTTTGTTTGAAGTAAGGTCTGCCCACACAGAACTCCACCACCGGACTCTTCCTTCCATCAGTCAGACACTACAAGAAAAGACTTTTAGCGACGGGAAAATTCATCGCTAAAAGTCTAAAATCTGTCGCTAAAAGTCCCTCGTATAAAAGTCTGTTACTAATAGTTTGGCGACGAAATTTTCAAATCCGTCGTGTAATATTTAAGTTTTTGCGACGGATTTATTTATTAATTAGCGACGAAATATCCGTCTCTAATTATATTTTAAGTATTTTAATTTGATTTCTTTTTTGTTAAATTAGCAACTGAATAAATGTTTTAGCGACGGAATATTTCGTCGCTAAATGTCTTATTTAGCGACAGAATAATCAGTCGCTAAAAAACCGATAGTAATAAAAAAATTAGCGACGGATATAATCCGTCGCCAAAAGTCAAAATATTTTTAAAAAAATTTTTTTATTTTTCTAATGCCCAAACCTGTAATAAAAAAAATCAATCCTCAACAACAACGCGCAATAATCAATACACAAAAAAATATGTATAATTAATCATAAAAAAGACTTATTATGTACAAGCTGGGAACCTGATACAGCCGGTTAGGGGAGGGGAGAAGAGTACAAGCCGGGCGGGGGCTGGGGGGAAGCTGGGACCGGGCACGAGAAGGGGCTCATCAGGGGTTGCCGAGTCCCGGATCTGGATCCTGCTGATTCGGGGCCGGCTCGGCATGTCCAGCTGCGGTACCCTACTGATCCTGCTCCCTGATCATCCTCAACACCACCGTAGCAATGCGCTGGATCTCCTCGTCGTCCAATGGATGCCGAGGAGCCGGTGTCTGTGGAGGGGCAGCGGGGGGTGAGGACGCTCCTATCACGGCACGAGCAGGCCACGTATGCGGCCTTTCGGCCGATTGACGACCTCCGGCGTATCCAGCCATCGCTTCAACGCCCCAGTACTCGCACCCGTACTAGTGGACGCTGATGGCTGTCCGGACTGCTCTCGGACCCCCTAAGCTGTTCATACGAGGCCTGCAAAAATAGTGATTTAAAGATATGTTAGGGCATTAATTAACGCAACAGACATTGAGGATAGAAAGACAAAAAATTAACAACTTAAACAAATTGACTCACATCGATCCGCCGGGCAATATCTGAAATATAGTCGCCCGCCCGGTGCGCCTCGTCCTTGTCCTTCTTCCGCACGTGCGTCTGATTATACGTCAGAGCTACGACCTCATCCTCCTCCAGATCCGGGTGCTCGACCGCATTCTTGTGTCGGACGATGTCGTGTGGCACCGACCCCCCCGTGTGCGTCGGATCTTTGTTCTGTCTGTTCTCAGCCCCGCTCTTACTCTTGGCGTCCCAACCTGGATCCGCAGCCCACCGATCTATCACCGTCGTCCATACAGTTGAGATATCCAATGTGGGGGATATCTCGTCATCTCCGTCATCGGGGCACCGTCGGGCAGCATCTTCTTCGCCCGGTCCCGTGCGTCGTGGAGCCATCGGCGGTAATTCTTGCCGATGTAAGCAAAGAAGGCCTGCTGCCCCAGTGCCTGCTGCTTAGGCGAGTCAAACGTGAACCCCTCCTGTAAGGCATTCAATAACACAAATTAACTACAGAAAACAAACTCTAATTAAACAAATACTATCGCTGAAAAAAATACTTCACCGTACCAGCCACTCCTCCCATAGGGACTCCCTCGCAGCGGCATCCCAGTCCTTCCAGTACAGGCGTGGCTCGAAGAATCGGCCCTTCACAAGAACGCCGATCTTCGTCCTCGCCTGATTCTCCAGGATCCTGCCAAAGAAGTAAATAAATAAATTAATACAGTTCAAATATAAATTAACACCCCAAAATTTTAAATATAAGGCATGACGTGATATTTTTTTACTTACAGGCCCTCCTGGGTGAGCGTAACTCTCTGTTTACGCTGGGGGTCGATGCGTACCCCGCGTGTCGGACCACGGCCTCGTCGAGATCCTACAAAACACAGACATTAATACAGTTCAAATATACTTTAAATATAAGGCTAGCGAAAATGTACTAAACACCGTTATCAACTATACCTGAGGTAGAACCCACGGAAGAAGGAGAATCAACGCGCGTGTGGGATGAATCTGCGTCGGGCTGGGGCGACGGCTGGGGCTAGGGCTGGAGCTGGGGCCCCATCTACTGTACGCGATCACTCTGTGCCTCGTCATCAATGGGCAATGACGAGGTGGGACCCACCGGGGAGGAAGCAGCTCGGCGTCCAGCCCGGCCACGAATAGCCCGTATCCTATCCATATCTGACTTCGTATAGATAAATTACAAATACATGAACACATTAAAAACAATAATTGGGCAGAAATCATCATCGGCACTATATATATATATATATATATATGAACGGAGGTGCAAAAACACATCAATATGAACCAAATATCCACGACATAGAACACAGAGCATGAGTTGAAACACTGATTTATAAACACGTAGCTTTTCCAAATTGTCCAAACTGGACATCCAAAGGCTCATTACAAAGCATTACTTTGTAATGACTACCTTTGAACGGGAACTAAGGGTTTTTATGCAAGCATGCGTTCATAAATTGATAATATATGCAAGAATCTTTCCGAAATATCAAAACTGCAGAAAGATGGTTGCATATATTACCAATTACACTTTAAATAGAATTTGTTGGCAATAAGTTGAACCATCTCGTTGCCAATGGACTTCGCAAAACAACAACGAATATAAAGAATGCAGGTTTTATAAGAAACAAGTAATTGAACAATCTCTAGGCTAATTAGTGTTAACGAGGATTACCTTGGGCTAATTATAGCTAATTAGGTTTGATTAGGAGTAATTAAGGTTATTTTGAGCTAATAGCATGGTTTTATTGTGCGGAGTCGTGTTGATTAGTCATAATTAGGGCTAATTAGGCTTAATTGGGTTATGTTAGGACTAATTAGTGTTATTGAGAACTACCTTGGACTAATTATAGCTAATTAGGGTTAATTATGACTAATTAGGGTTATTTTGAGCTAATTAGGGTTTAATTGTGCGGAGTAGTATTGATTAGTCCTAATTAGGGCTAATTAGGCTTAATTGGGTTATAAGGCTTAATTACGACTACTTAGGCGCGTAATCAGAGTTTAGTTAGGTTTTAAGGTTTAGAGTTTAATTAATCTAATCACGGGTCTACAAGATATGAGTAATTAGGGCTAATTAGGATTTAATTTGGACTGATTGGTGTTAATTAGGATCAATTTGGAGTAATTACAGCTAATTTAATTTTCATTGGGTTCTTAGGGTAAATTAAAACTAATTAGGCTCGTTAGAGCTAATTAGGGTTAATTAGGTTCATTAGGGTTAAACGGGACTAATTAGGGCTAATTATAGCCAGTGCTGGAGCAACAATGAGATTCTAAGAGGTGCAAAAAATGTCGCGTTAACCTAATTAACCTAAATTCATCAACCAACCATTCAACCAATTCACAGATATCTCAATCCAATTGGGTCTCATCCTCCGTTAACAATCTCAATTCTCAATGCACAGTCAACAATCTCAATTCCCAATACCTCATATAGGGTGTCGGTATGGTGTCCGACATCTCCGGACACGTCTGAAGACATTGATTTATTTTTTAAATGCCGGACGCCATGTCCATCGCCCCTTGAAGAGATGTCCACAAGTATAAAGCCAAAATGTGACATTTCGGTGTCGGTGTCGATCGGACGCGGTGTCTGTGACCTACCGACACCTCAACACCTCATCGACACATCCAGAAACGTGTCGGACACCTCCGAACACGTGTCCGACACCTACCGACACCTCCGGACACGTCTGAAGTCATTGATTTATTTTTTAAATGTCGGACACCGTGTCCGTCACCCTTGAAGAGGTGTCAACAAGTATAAAGCAAAAATGTAACATTTTTCAGTGTCGGTGTCGATCGGACGGGGTGTTCGTGACCTACCGACACCTCAACACCTCCTCGACACATCCAGACACGTGTCCGACAGCTCATATAGGGTGTTCGAAGACATTGATTTATTTTTTAATTGCCGGACAGTCGGACACCGTGTCGGACACCCATTGAAAAGGTGTCCACAAGTATAAAGCTAAAATATGTTGTTTCGGTGTCAGCGTCGATCGGACGCGGTGTCCGTGTCTGATGCTACCTAATGGGGATCTCAATCCAATTGGGTCCCATCCTCCGTCAACAATCTCAATTCTTAAATGCTCAATGCAATAAAAATTACACATTCAATCCAATTGGGTCCCATCCTCCGTCAACAATCTCAATATCTCTAATGCTCAATGCACAATTAACAATCTAAAATCATCAATTAACAACCTAAAATCATCAATTAATAATCTCATTTACTTCAAATGCACAGCTAATAACCTAAAATCATCAATTAACAACCTAAAATCATCAATCAATAATCACAATTCTCAAATGCACAATTAACAACCTAAAATTATCAAACAAATGATCAATGTTCAAATGGAAAAAAATTGTTCAAAATGCACATATCCGATGCGCTTGAATAATTTCAATTTGGGGTTCGATTCGATTAGGGCAATTAATTTAGGGTTCAATTAGAGGGTTCAGTTACTTCAATTCAGGGTTCAATTAGGGGGTTCTATTAGTTCAATTTAGGATTCGGTTGAATTGGGGCATTCAATTTAGGGTTCAATTAGGGGGTTCAATTAGTTCAATTTAGGGTTTGATTGGATTAGGGCATTCAATTTAGGGTTCGATTGGATTAGGGCATTCAATTTAGGGTTCAATTAGGGGTTCAAATAGTTTAATTTAGGGTTCAGTTCAATTAGGGGTTCAAGTAGTTTAATTAGGGTTCGATTACATCAATTTAGGGTTCAATTATGGTTCAATTTAGTGGTCGGTTGAATTGGGGCATTTAATTAGGGGGTTCAATAAGTTCAATTTAAGGTTCAGTTGGATTAGGGCATTCAATTTAAGGTTCAATTAGGAGTTCAATTAGTTTAATTTAGGGTTCGATTCGATTAAGGCATTCAATTTAGGGTTTAATTAGGATTCGATTACTTCAATTTAGGGTTCAATTAGGGGGTTCTATTAGTTTAATTTAGGGTTCAGTTGAATTGGGGCATTCAATTAGGGGGTTCAATTAGTTCAATTTAGGGTTCGATTGGATTAGGGCATTCAATTTAGGGTTCAAATAGTTTAATTTAGGGTTCGTTCAATTAGGGGTTCAAGTAGTTTAATTAGGGTTCGATTACATCAATTTAGGGTTCAATTATAGTTCAATTTAGTGGTCGGTTGAATTGGGGCATTCAATTAGGGGGTTCAATAAGTTCAATTTAGGGTTCGGTTGGATTAGGGCATTCAATTTAAGGTTCAATTAGGGGTTCAATTAGTTTAATTTAGGGTTCGATTCGATTAAGGCATTCAATTTAGGGTTTAATTAGGATTCAATTACTTCAATTTATGGTTCAATTAGGGGGTTCTATTAGTTCAATTTAGGGTTCGGTTGAATTGGGGCATTTAATTTATGGTTCACTTAGTTCAATTTAGGGTTCGATTGGATTAGGGCATTCAATTTAGGGTTCGATTGGATTAGGGGTTCAATTTAGGGTTCGACCCCTAATTAGGGCATTCAATTTAGGGTTTAATTAGGGTTCAATTACTTCAATTTAGGGTTCAATTAGTTCAATTTAGGGGTCGGTTGAATTCGGACATTCAATTTAGGGTTCAATTAGGGGTTCAATATAGGGTTCGGTTGGATTTGGGCATTCAATTTAGGGTTCAATTAAGGGGTTCAATTAGTTCAATTTAGGGTCCGATTAGATTAGGGCATTCAATTTATGGGTAAAAAATACACACTATTTCAGAAAATTATAAACTTTTTCTAAAAATTCTAACGTAATCCAAAGTATCTTATTAACAAATTCCCACATAACAACTTAGCTGATCACTAGACTCATTTCAATCACTCAACCATGTAAAACCAATCGTTTAAACAAGCATACACATTGTTGCATTGCATAGATACAATTACAAGTAATTCATGAAACGAGTGCAAATGGATATGAAAAACAGGTGCAAAATTTACTTGAAAATCAAGAGACCGCAAGAGAGATCGGCGGCAGTGGCGGCGATGGTGGCGGTGGCAGGCTATATTTCGTCTGGGGGTGGGTTGCCGGGGATGGCGACGGAGGTGGCGTCGAAGGAAATATCGCCGATGAGAGTTAAGAGAGAGAGAGACGGAAGAAAAAAAAGCAGAAGGGGATCTGTGTTTTTAAGACCTTTACCGACGGAACACACTAGTCGGTAAAAGTTCGTCGGGAAAACTCTGCTTTCACCGACGGGTATTTTTACCAACGGAATTATTCCGTCGCCTCTATGTTTTTGAAAATCATCGAAAATTAAAAAAACTCATAAAATATTTATCGACGGTACTTTTCGTCGGTAAAAAACCGTCGATGAAAATCCGTCACTAAAACATTTTAACAACGGAGTGTTCTGTCGTTAAATATTTTTACCGACGGATTTTCATCGACGATTTTTTCCGTCGCTGAAATGGCTTTTAGCGACAAAATTTCTTCTACCGCTAAAAGTCCGTCGTTAAATCCTTCTTTTCTTGTAGTGAAATATGTCCCATCGTCATCCTATCACCGTCGTGACCCGCGAATCTGCCCCACCACCACCACACTCACCCTGCTGCCACCCACAGATCTGCCCCAGCACCACCACCCACGGATCTGGCCCCACAGTCGCCAACCCATACCCTCAAAACCACAAGTCTGCTACACCACTACACACTCTCGCCACTACCACCCACAAATCTGC
This sequence comes from Escallonia herrerae, assembly GCA_033070095.1. NCBI lineage: Eukaryota > Viridiplantae > Streptophyta > Magnoliopsida > Escalloniales > Escalloniaceae > Escallonia > Escallonia herrerae. Next base: position 62,176 of record JAVXUP010002358.1, on the reverse strand, counting down.
CCTAGCATTGCCACCTTACCGTCATCGGCACCCATGGATCTGGCCCCCTGTCGCCAACCCACGCCTTTGAAAACCACGAGTTTGCCACACTCTCACCACTGCTACCCACAGATCTGTCCCAGCACCGTCATCGCCACCCAAGGATCTGGCCCCCTGTCGCCAACCCATGCCTTCAACAATGAATCAGACCTTAACCCACCATCTCTACCCCACTGCGATAATTAATGGGACCTCAAGCAACGCCGCCACCTCAGTATCGTCACACAACCCATAATTTTCCTTACCGTCGCCACCCCACCACCATTGCATTTGATTATGGTGGTGGTGCCACCCACCGATGGTGGCGCTTCAAGGAGTTTCAAGAATCTGTTGGAAAAAAATGGTTGGTAAAAAAATTAAGGGAAAAAAATGGTAAAGAAAAAACTCAAAATAAAAATTGACTAATCAAACACCCATTTGTTTTTCTAAAAAAAAATAAGAACTAACGTGGTTATGGTTTTTTATTTTATTTTTAACTGAAAACCAAAATTGTAAGTGATTTCAAACAGACCCTAACTCTGCTTTGGTGTTTTCTGTTGATATGGATTTTTGGTTTAATTTGGGTGTCGCTAAATTGCTTGTTTCTGCCCTTCAAATCTGGGTTGTTCAGCCTTCATGGTTGGGCATGTCCAACCAAGCATGTGACGAATTGTCTGGGAAGGATTTTTACAGTCGTCATCTTATTTAATTTGACAAAAGGAAAAATAAGAAGAAAAAAAACCCTAATATGACTCTAAAGTGTCAAAGAAGGGCGACTGATACATTGAAACCAAAAGAGGGGTCCCCAGACTAAGTTACATAATGATAAGATGTTAGGCACTCGCCGCGCCCTTTCGATCTCTACTTCATTTTAATGAATTTTTTGCCTTAAGAATACATAACATGTAAAACATGATAAGGCTCACCCTAAGTTATTTTTCAATTTTTTACTAGAGGTCGAATTGCTTACGTTTTCGATCGGACTAATCGAAATCAAAACTACCATAATTCTACTTTGGTCCTACTGAGAATAATCTACATTTCGAACCTAGACTGTAAACAAAGAAATTGTAAAAAAGACTCTTTTTGTTATTTTTGAAATGAAAATACAATCACGGGGAAGATTGACAATCTATTTGATTTTCTACGATAGAAAAGACTAGTAAAGATTACCTCGCGATGTAGCTTGCCTTGACGACTCAAGGGCGTTCTCCGTAGAATCCATGATGCAAAGAGACTTTTTAATGGTGATTTGAATGGCTAGAATTCTCGAGAAAGATAGTATGTAACTTTACTAAGAAATGGCATACCAGCTCTAAAGAGAATAAACTTCTGAACTCTTTAAAATGAAGGCTAAGACCCCTTTTTATAGTGCTCAGAGTCGTCGCATCTGATAAGATTGGTTATGCCAATCTATAAGGCTGGAGATAAGTCAGAATAAGTAATAAAATTGCAGATTGACAAAAGTCAACTAACTCGTTGGTTATCGAAAATCAGTTGATTCACCCCATTAATTAAAAATAAATTTTAAAATTTTAATGTTGATGTTGTATATTTGTTTCTACTTCTTCATAAGGAGTTGGTCAAAGTATTGTCGTTGTTCTTCAACTCTTAGAGACATATTACAGTTTATCCAAGCAGAGTATCTATAGGCTAAATTCAGCCTTTCGATTAGCCCCAATTTTCCTGAAGCTGTCAAGGCTTAGATAGAACATGATTTTGATTTCGAATCAAAGAAGAGTTCGGCAGATATTTAGGTGTCAACTTAGATGTAACAGTGTGCAAAAAGAAGATCTTTCGGGACATTATTCTCACGTTCAAGAGAGGTGTGCCTACTGGTTAGGTCTGTTGTTGAATAAAGCTGGGTGAGCTACTCTAATTCAGTGTGTGCTATCTTTACTACTCGTTCATAATATGTGGGTCGATTCCTTTCTTGTTTATGTTTGTAACAAACTTGATCAGATTTTAGGTCGGCTAATGCCTCACACAACTCTATTCACTGGGTGGCTTGGCCTACCTTATGTCTTCCTAAAATTTTAAGAGGCTTGGGGTTTCAGAATTTTAGGATGTTTAATCAGGCGTTGCTCGCCAAACAGGCTTAGAAGAATGGTCAAGCCCAAATAGTTTTTAGCCCAAGTTTTTTAAGTGTGGTACTTCAAAATAGATATTTTCTTAATCTCACTCAGTCGAGGAATGCTATGTGGATTTGGCAAAGTATCTTCGTTGGATAGAGAATTTTAAAACAAGGATTGCAATGGCATATTGCTGATGGGCGATCGATTTTGATTTGGATGGATTGGTAGCTACCAAATGTTCCTCCTGCTCGTCTAAAGACCTTTTGGCTTTTAGAAGTGGATTTGTTTCGGATTTGTTCATTTCTCACACTTTGATTTAGGATATCAATAAGATTTTAGACCTTTTCCCACCTGATATTACTTCCCAAATTCTCAACATTAATCTGTTGCAGTTAGGTTCAGTTGACACTATGTTTTGGCCTAGGTCCAACGCTAATGTTTTATTAATGTCGGCTACTTACGAGATTTTGTTAGAAGCTTGGTGTGACCTTTCCAGTAAGGAAACTTGTTTGGAGTCCAGTTTCTAGCAAAAGCGTTGGAAACTTCCGATACATGAAAAAATAGAAAATTTCTTATGGCAACTTGTTCATCTTTCCTTACCACTGGGCACTGAACTCTCCAAACGGCATTGTCCACTTTCCATCACATGTCCTCTATGCGGTTTATACCCTGAGTCCCATGAGCATCCATTCTTTGATGTTCTTTGGTCAGACCAGTAAAGGAAATATACTAGATTCCGCACCAAGCAATAAAGAAGAGAATCGAAAACAATAACAGAAAATAGAGACACAAGATTTACGTTGTTTGGCAAAAACCTACTCCATGGTGGTAGCAGCGATTTCACTATGTTTTTCACTAGAGATTACAGACATTTGTCTTTCTCAACAAACCCTCTCAAAGAATGACTCCTCTCTTTTCAAGAAAGACTTTTCCTAATCAAATAAGAACTCTTCTCTCTTGTCTCTTCAAAGAAAGACTCTTCATACTCAAAGAAGGACTCTTCTCTCTTTTCTCTTGTACCTTAAAACACAATACAAGACAACATATATATACTTAGAGATAAGTAGTGACTTTCTCTAAATAACCAATGTGGGACAAGACTTATATACTTAGGTCCAAGTAGCAATCTTCTTTGAATAACCGATGTGGGACACCCACACATTCTAGGTTTTTTTTTATCCAAGACACATTATCACAAATCTCCACCTTGGCTTGGATAAAACAAGCCACAAACAATCTGAAAATATCTTCTGCTGCTACCACACCTGCCCCCTAGGGCTACACCTCAAATACTGCTGATATTGATAAAATCTAAGCAATGCTTAAACTTGATCTCTGAAATATGCTTTGTCATCATGTCCGCTGGATTTTCAACTGTGGAAATCTTCTCTACCATAACGGTACCCTGAGAAACCACATCCCGAATAAAATAAAACTTGATATCAATGTGCTTGGTCCGCTCATGGAATATCTTATTTTTGATCAGATGTATGGCACTTTGGCTATCGCTGTAAACAATGCTAGACTCCTGCTTCAATCCCAAATCACCAACCAAGCCCTTCAACCAAATGGCTTCCTTCACTGCTTCGGTCGTCGCTATGTACTCAGCTTCTGTAATAGACAAGGCAACAATAGTCTGAAGAGTAGCCTTCCAACTGATCACACAGCTCAAAAATAGTGAAGATATATCCTGTCAAAGATATCCTCCTATCCAAATCTACAGCGTAGTCTGAATCCACATATCCAATAACACTACCATTCGCATTACTGCCCCGATGGTAGACTAAACCAGTATCCACAGTACCTCTCAGATATCGAAGTATCCATTTCACTGCCTGCCAATGAGCTTTCCTAGGATTACCCCTGTCTAGTAAAAACCATAGCATACATAAGACCGCCCACTGCACTAGCATATGGAACACACGCCATGTGCTCCACCTTCTCCTGGGTCTGTGGGGAATCAGCTGCTGAAAGCTTGAAGTGTGCCGCCAAAGGAGTAGTCACATGTTTAGAGTTTTTCATACCAAAGCACTGCAGTACTCGCTCAATGTACTTTTTCTGGGACAAGTACAAAATTCCTACAGGTCTATCCCTCTGAATCTTCATCCCTAATATCCTCTTTGCTGCACCCAAGTCTTTCATCTCAAATTCCTTTTTCATAACTCCTCTTTCAAACTATTGACATCTGACATCGATTTTGCAGCAATCAACATGTCATCAACATACAACAAATATTTATAAGAACCATCCGCGAGCCTCTGGTGATACACACAACTGTCATAGCACTCTTGGTGTAACCTCTCTCGCTCATATGCCCAACACGCATATGCCATAGCTTAATAGTGTCAGAATCTACATCAGAAGATGAAGTCGCTACTGTTGCTGCTCCTGTAACTGTGCTACCCTGCAACAAATAGAGACTATTTTGTTTCAACCCCTTCATCACAACAAAAGCACCCTTTATTATCCTCATAACTCCACCTACAACCCGATAGCTACAGCCATTGGAGTCAAGCGTACCCAAAGAAATCAGATTTTTCCTCAGCTCTGGAACGTGCCTGACATCAGTCAAAGTTCTCACTATACCATCATGCATCATGATCTGAATTGAACCTATCCCAACCACTTTATAGGCGACATTATTTCCCATAAGAACTTTACCACCATCAAATGAGTGATAAGTGGCAAACCAATCCCTATTGGGACATATATGATAGGAGCAACCCGTATCAAGAATCCACTCTTCATCCGATGAACTGATAGTAATTGAGTGAACATCCGCACCATCAAAATTATCTTCTACTACTCCAGCATCAGCTGTCTTGGAATTATCCTTTTTCTTCCCTTTACGCTCAAGACAATCTTTTCTATAATGCCCTTCCCTGTGACAATAATAGTACTTCAATTTTCTGGTCTTTGACTGAGACCCAGCATGGTCAGTGCTTCGGCCTCGAGCCATCAGACCACCACCATGTTCTTCTCCCCTACTTTCTGAAACATTCTTCCTTAATTCCTGAAAATTTATCATAGCCTCAACCTCCTCCATGGAGATACTTTCCTTTCCATATAATAAGGTAGTAACAAGATGTTCATATGACGGAGGTATAGAACACAGCAACAATAAAGCTCTATCTTCATCTTCTATCTTGATATCAATATTTTGCAGGTCCAATATTACCTTGTTATATTCATCAAGATGATCACTGATCGATGTACCTTCTTTCATCCAAAGAGTATACAGTCGTTGCTTTAAATACAGGCAATTTGTCAGAGACCTCGTCATGTATAAGCTCTCCAATTTCAGCCATAATCCAGCTGCAGTCATTTCCTGAGAAACCTTTCGCAACACGTTGTCGGCTAAACACAGCAACAAGGCACTATGTGCTCTCTCCAACATGTCTTCTTTTTCATCATCAGACATCGTATCAGGAAGCCCTTGTTTTCCCTTTAACGCTTTCAACAACCCTTGCTGAATTAAAACAGCATGCATCTTCATCCTCCATAAACTGAAATCGGTCGATCCATCAAAATTCTCTAAATCATACTTCATCAAAGTATTTGGTGCCATTGCAAGGTGCTTTCAATCTACCACTAAACCTCAGCTCTGATACAAGTTGTAAAGGAAATATACTAGATTTTGCACCAAGCAATAAAGAAAAGAATCGAAAACAATAACAGAAAATAGAAACACAAGATTTACGTGGTTCGGCAAAAACCTACTCCACGGTGGTAGCAGCGATTTCACTACGTTTTTCACTAGAGATTACAGACCTTTGTCTCTCTCAACAAACCCTCTCAAAGAATGACTCCTCTCTTTTCAAGAAAGACTTTTCCTAATCAAATAAGGACTCTTCTCTCTTGTCTCTTCAAAGAAAGACTCTTCTTACTCAAAGGACTCTTCTCTCTTTTCTCTTGTACCTTAAAACACAATACAAGACAACATATATATACTTAGAGATAAGTAGTGACTTTCTCTAAATAACCAATGTGGGACAAAACTTATTTACTTAGGTCCAAGTCGCAATCTTCTTTGAATAACCGATGTGGGACACCCACACATTCTGGGTTTTTTTTTTATCCAAGACACATTATCACAAGAACATTCTGGCTTGAGCTTTCTACTAGCAACATGTCCTTGCAATACGATTGTTACTGTCAGAACGAGGTTTGAGCATTGGCTATCCCAACTTATTTTTCACAATTTCCATGCTCTTATCTGTCACGATCCAAACTCACAGCTGGGCCTATGAGCTAGGTCTATAACCGGCTGTAGACTCACTGGACTCCCACCAAAGGCTCCATCAGGCCTTACTCACTAAAACCAATATGAGCTGCAGTGACAACTTAAACTTCTACAAACTTTTAAATACATTTTCATATTATAATTTCAATACTAGGACTCTTCATAACTCCTATTTGTCAACAACTAAAACTTAAACCAACAATCTATTATAAAAACTGCTTTTCAAATTTTATTGCAATCCTTCTTGAAATATCACTTATGATACAACTCACGATCAACTAATGTAGCCTCGAAACTCCACAGCATTTCTCCTTAAAACCCCAAGCCCTCGCTCACCACCATCACCTTACTTTCAAACCCAAAATGATAAGTAATGAGTGAGCTTAGACGTGCTCAGTAAGTAATCAGTTACCTAACTAGCTAGACCATAGCATGTTAGAAATAATTCGATTAACCAAAATAACAACTTTATCAAAAAATAATATTTAAAAGCAGTAATGAATTTCTTCGATAAAGCTTGAATAAGTAGAAGTAAAATAGCTCTGAGGGCACAAAACGCACTTAGCACGTAAACATCATTATAAGAAAGTTTCCAGCCCCACATTAACTCAAACGGTACTATGGTCAGTGTTTGGTCTCACTGACTTGGACCCAGAATCCCACCACGGGATAATAGTCATTATGGATGTAGGGAGCGACCACGAGCAACAGTACTACACGTCAACATTCTATCTAGTTAACAGGACTGAAAATCTAACTTTTCCCAAGCTAGATGTGGGGCACACCAACCGAATAAGTAAAAAACCACCCTTCTCGTTTATCTTAAACACAATCACTGAACAATTAATGGTCAAGCCATCCTACTTCATTTCACTCTTTTTCCAAGGCGTTTCATATCCAAAAACATCTTAATCCGAGAACCAGTCGCACTTGCACTAAGCATTTTAAATCCAAATTTCACAACATTCGCTATCAAAACATTCTTTACATGCCGGTCCAGTTTCAACAAGATATAAGTGTCGCAAAACCCAATTCATACCCGATACACAGTAATCATTTAAGAAACAGATAAGAGTCACTATAATTGTCCGTTTCTGGCAAACAATGATTCTTCAAACATAAATAATGTATAAGCTTATAAAAACGCTAGAGGGATCATATGTCACTTACTTAACACTACATATTTTCTTGATAACAAAATCCAGCGCGATGATTACTTGCTTTATTTGACCAAGAGAACCGCCCAAGCCACTCGACGTCCCCATCATTACTATAGCCCGAAGGCATCGTCAATCAAGACACGATATTTCTGGTAGACATCTCCTCAAATAACTCAAACACCATGTCCACCGTCTATTAAATGCTCGTCTAAGATAGTGTCCAACTTACCATGTCTTTCTCGGGTATTTCATCGACAGTTATCGAGCTTCTCTCAACTAACACAATTTAACTAACCCACCAAGCAAACCTTATGGAAAATAGTACCCAGTCAAATTCTAGAGTTCACGCTAATAATTATCTATATCAATTAACCAGACAATGCTCACTCCCACTCTCAAAATAAAGCAATCGTACGATTCCCACATACAACTAAACTATCTTAAAACCCTAACACAACCCTCAAAGTCTAACCACACCTCAAAATTCACAGTAAAAATTTCATAAAATAATTTTGTAATTTAAGACAGTATATGAGATTAAAATACCAAAAATTTGAATTTCTGAATATTCTCTATTTAAAAATAATTTCCTTAAATACAAGAAAAACCTAAAAATAATCTTTGATATTTCTAGGTCAAACAAAATCCCATAATTTCTATAATATTGCTTAACTAAAATTCAAATTAAAAAAAATATTAAAACTATTATTAACCTATTCATTTTTCTCAACCAAGTGCGATTAAGAAAACATAGTAAACCACCTTTAAAAACAATGAAATCTGAACTGGAATATCGCAAAAACATAAGAACAATAGACTAAAATTTTTAGAGTTAAATAATGATTTTAAATTGCCCAAACAGATTTTTAAAATCTCAACTTGTGCTTAATATAAAAATATCAAACGATTTTGAAAATTTTTGAAAATTTCTCAAAAAATTTTAAAATGGTTTTAACAATTCCTTCGTAAGAAAATATGGTCGAAAGGGCCACCAGAAACAACTACACGCGCCGTATCGTCGTGAACTGTTCATCATCTTCTTCCTAGAACAGCAAACCCTAAATCTATTTTTCTCCATTTTTGCTTTGTTTTTTTCTTGTTTTTCCTTCTTCTAACACTCTAAACATATTATAAAAAATGTATAAGATCTATTATCAAATTCATGGAGTTTCTAACAAAAGAAATCATATATATATGTATACATACACGTGTATAAACATATATACACACAGTTATGGCATAGTTTAGGGGTTTACCAAATCGTGGTTCTTCCTTTGAAACAAGATCCTCTACCTCAAGACTTCTTCTCATGATCAAAGGTCTCTCTCTCTCTCTCTCTCTCTCTCTCTCTCTCTCTCTCTCTCTCTCTCTCTCTCTCTCTTTCTCTCCCTCCCTCCCTCCCTCCCGATCTTAAACTTCTGTAGCTAGAAGAATAACAAGGGGGAGGGAAATATGGGCATTTCAGAGTAACAGCCTGTGAGTTTGATTAATTAAGGGGTGTTATTTTTATTAAGTAGCAATATGTTGATGATGATTAAGTGTTAGGGAGCTAAATAAGGGGTTAGTGTGGCCTTGGGGGTTAAAAATGTAATTTTGGAAAGTTAAGGGGCAAAAAAACGTAATTTTGAAAAAGATTATGAACGAGATACATATTTTTATTAAGTAACATCATTTTGATGATAATGAGTTGTTAGGGGGCTAAATGAGGGGTTAATGTGATTTTGGGGCCAAAGTTTAATTTTTCTAAAGTTGTGGGGCCAAAGTGCAATTTTAGAAACTTTGGGGGGCCAAAGTGCAAATTGTAAAAATTTGCAAGAGGTCTCTCAAACCTGGGAGCCCAAAGTTGCCACCTCCTAGTTAATTTATGCTGACTAAGTAATTTAAACTATAAAGTAATAGGAGGATAAAGCTTGAGAAAAAGGGGGGGGGGGGGAAAGAAAGTGTTGGGGAAGAAAATGTAAATATGAGAAAGTCGTGAACAGTGTCGTGAACAGTAACCCGTGAAGAACCCAGAAACAGGGAGGAGAAAAGAGAAGAAAAAGAAGAGAAGAAAAGCGGAAGAAGAGAGGAAAAAGGGAGAAGAAAGTAAGGATTTTCGAATCCTAACAGGGTAATTCATCTTCTTTCCACTAATCATGTGAAATTATTGTATAAAGTTTGTCAGTTTTTGTTGAAGGTGATCCGTGTATACATGTGTGTGTGTGTGTGTGTGTGTGTGTCACGGTGTAAATGGGTTCGGGAGAAAGGGATTCGAATGACTTAGGTTGTATAATGTTTATATGAGAGCCTAAAATGGTAAAAGAATGAAAAATGGATAGAATTCCAAAGTAAAGTGTGTGTTTAGAGTGTAGTTGGTGCGTGTTCTTGGTTTATGTATATGAATATGATTCGGGTGGTTGAATATGGAGATTTTGGGTTGGATTAATGAGTGTAAATGTGTGTTAGAATGTATAAAGGAGTGAGATATGATGAATTTGAATGGAATTAGAAATGATTTTGGGTGAAAAGGATGAAATTCGTGTGATGGTTGCAATCGGCAGTGAATGAAGTGAGGAAGAAGATGAAGACTGTGTGAAGAAAAGGTGAATTAGTGTGTTAGTTTGATGTGAATGGTGACTGTTTTTGTCATTAAATGTGGAAATTAAGTTAACAGTTTAAAATTCGATTTTCTAAAAATAGTTAGAGTCATATTTAGCCAAAGTGCAAAAAAGAGACCCTAGTTATTTTTAGGAGACCGACATCATGGAAACATTTCAGATTTTTTCAAGGTCGACAAGGGGGTTAACCAATATCGGAAGTTTGAAACTTTACGGTGAAATTTAAAACATCAAACTAGCGCAGTTTTGCGTGAAAATTTTATGAGGACCTTAAGATGCTATATAGTTCCATTTCCCATGATTTCGGGTCATTCCAAAGACGTTAGCTATTTTTGGGCCGAACAGGCTTTTAAGCGCTCGGTCCGGACACCGGTTCGGGATTTTTGGACAAAAATTTTTTCAAATAGTTTTTAGCTCAAGATTGAATTCAGGAAGCCTAAAATAGCGTTTTAAAGCACGTTTGAGACTTTTCTGATGCCGGGAACCCTCAGGGGCATTTTCGTAAATTGCCACCTAGAGAGGGGCATTTTGGTAATTTTTTTGGTAGAGTTTTTTGACGGACTTTTTAGTCCCAGAAGGATTGTAAAACACCTTAAAGGTTATTTTGAAGCTGATTTGGGGCGTTGGGGTGATAGTGAACTCCCGGGAGCATTTCGGTAATTTGTAGCTTCCGTATTTCGATAATTTTTCCAATAAAATTTTTTGAATGACTTTATGTTCGGGAAAGGAGTATAAAACATCTAAAAAATTTGTTTTAAAGTAGTTCTGAGGTGTTTGTTGGAGCGAAAGCCATCAGAGGGGTATTTTGATAATTTGCCAAGTTGGGGCTAAATTTTTGGGAACGCGCAATATTATGCGTCTGAAGAGGTGGAAAATGAGGAATGATGTTAATCCGTTGAAATAATGAGGCATTGGTTATTGTTAATGCGTTGGTAAGGCTGGTTAAGGATCCAGTTAATGGATCGGGTTAACTAGCAGTCATAAAATGGATTGAGCGGTTAAAGGGGAAGGGGTAGAATAAGGAGTGTGTATATGTTGAATAATGTCTAACGAGCAGGGTATTATTTGACTAGGTGACGTAGCTTGTTGCGATTAGAAGTTACGAGCTGCTTTGGCTATAAGCCAATCAGGTAAGGACAATGCGGTTCTGATATGCTAATTCTTTGTTTCGATTAGCATGCCATGTTGATGATGTATTGTTGAAGTCTTGTTGTTTGGCTGTAACGTAGTTAGGGAAAGCACTCTAAATGAGTTCCCTATTTGCTGACAGTGTCTCTTTTATTTATTTGAGACTGAGATGAACATCCCGTAAAAATGGGACATCAATATGAGGAGGATGGCCTATGACTTATGATCACTGGCCAAAGAGGATGAATGTCGCTCGAGCAGAGTCTGTCGTGTCTGGTCGAGTCATGTCCGTCGTGTCCATGTGCATTGCATTTGATTTTCTTTTGATGTTGATGATTTTAATGATTTGTATTCCAATGATGTTTGCCTTTATGACCTTGGATTTTGGGTCCACTTGCATAGTCGGTCGGTCAGTCAGTCCAGTCCATGAGGAGGTGGCAGTAATGCTGTTCTGTTGGGCCTTGAAGCCACTCAGTCTGACGAAACAAAACATCGTTTGACAATTATGCTGACGTTGAAAATTATTGGAACTCTTGATTCATTTCTATCGTTGAGATGATTATTATTCCTCCGAGTTTCTGGAATCACTTGTACACAATACTCCTCGTATTGTCTTTACTGGGCGATTTGCCCTCATTCCTTATGTTGTATTGTGTAGGCTATAAGGTTGATCAAGGAGAACCTTTAGAAAAGAAAAGCGAAACAAGCTAGAGAAAGTTGAGCAGGGGGATAAGTTGTGTGAGGTAAGACCCGCTATAAACGGTGGGATAAAGATTGAGTTGCAAGATAGGTTGATAAGAGTCCTACGACTACAGTCGTATATTAGGTTGTAAACATTCATGTTGTTTAAAGACCTGTAAGTCTTTCACTGCAGTATGGTGTATGTTTGTAAGAAAATTTTTGTAAGGACGCGTTTGGGAGCATCTATTAATGATGTATGAGTATGAGGATGTAGTTGCTCTGTATTCAGCACAGGGTTTTGAATGTGATTATGATCGATAACTCAGTCCGGTGATGTCACCTGGGTTGAGGGTGTAGCAAGTTGGTATCAGAGCTTAGGCAAATGATTCTGTAGACTTTTGAAGTGTCTGGTGGAAGGCCTAAGTTGTTGATGAGAGGAGTAGAAGAAAATCTTGATGATTTGGCCGAATTAGGAGGATGGTTAAGATATGTGGGTTGAGGTTGACTAAGGCATATATATATTGTGACCTTAACATTCCTACTATTGTTGTAGGGAAAGGAAGAAAGAGTTTGTTGACCTAGCTTTACAAGAATGGTTTGAGGATGATAAGGTTGAGGTGTCGGATCTTGAAAAAGGATCCTGATGAGAAGGTAAACGAGATGGAATTGGGGTTGAAAGAACCAGATGAACGTCTAGTAGGAAGTGAATTTGTAGAAACCACGGGGAGGATGGATGAGGTTGAACACTTTTATTGTGTGAAACTTGGAATGAAGAAATGAGGAGCCGAGAGTGAGAATGAGTAAAGTTTTGATGGACTTTTGGAAGAGAAAATACTTCCAAGTGATGAGGAAAAGGGACCGATCGACAAGTCAGTTCGAGTCCCTAACAAGCGGTAGTGACTAAACGATAGAGAGGTTGAAAGTTGAACGATAGGACAAGAAGTAAGTATCGAATTAAATATTAAGGGAGACGACAGATACCCGTATATGGGTCACTCGGGAAAAATATGACAGGTTGTTTGTGATTGACCTTCTAATCGGGCAATACCTAAAGACAGGCAACAATTGATTCTAAGAAGGAGTCATTGAAGCCTGAAATTGTTAAAGGAGCATTATGGTTTCTCTGAGGTTGATGAGGTGTACGAGTAGGGGTGGAGTCCGCTTTTGACATCGAACCTAAAGATGTGATTGAGAAGGGGAAGGGTGATGGGGAATTAGTATCGTTTACATACTATTGTAGAAAAATGTTATTTAATGATAAAAAAACCATTAGCGGTTTAAGCATGAAGATTAATAATATGGCGTGCAATTTCAATTATCATGCTACTCTTTCCTTGAAAGGTCGAGAGAGGGTTCCCAATCGAGAGGGACCCTCAATAGAAATGATGATGGTGAATGTCGAAGATGTAGGTGGAAGGAATAAGCTGGAAGCTGTATTAGGTCAAGAAGACATTAAGAAAGAGTTAGTGAGACTTCTACTAAAGATCATGGGAGTTCTAAAGTTACAACCGGTGGCTGCAATTCTGGGGCTTAGAAGATAATGTTTGTTAGCTATACATAAAAAGATGGTTATAAGTGATTGGAAGTATGAGCGCAAATAAGTTGAGATAGTAAGAGGACCTATCGAGCCTATATTATTGGAATAGGTTCAGGTAACATGTTGATGATAAATATTTTTGCTTAAATTGCAGAGTAAGTTGGAGACACGTTTACCATGCTAAATGGAAGGATAGAAAGGCAGAAAGGGATGTCAGGGAATTTGGTGAGTTGGCCTAATTACCCTCGTCAAAAAAATATGAAAAGTGGGATAAAATGAGGAGAGTTGGAAAATAATCCCTGAAAAGGGACAGGTAAAGAGGTTCTAATGGAAAATTACTACAGGAATAGTAGGAAAAAAAATCAAGTGATGGAGGCAGAGAATGAAGAGGCCTGGGAAGAAAGAAAGGAGGGAGGACAGAAAGAGGTAGAATCCAGGATCAAAACTTGAAAAATGGAAAGAATTGTAAGAAGGTAGTGTATGATGAACAGTCCGGACAAAGTTCAGGACAAAGAGGAAGAGATAGAAAATATAGATGGTGTGAACTGAAGCACGAGGGTGTGAAAAATGCTAAGGCAAGTAAAACATGTCTTAAGCATGAGAGTAAGCCACTGAGCTAATGTTAAGATGAATCAAAGGGGACTGTTCCAAGTATTACCAGTCGAGGCATATTGTAAGAAGGTGCTCTAACGGAAGGTGATGGTCACTGAAAGCAAAAAGAAAAGAGGGGTTTGTGAGACTATCAAAACTGAATGAGGTGGCAATCAGGAATAATTACTCATTGCTTGACCTTGAGGATATGTGGATCAATTGCAGGGTGCTAAGTGTTTTCTTGGTCATCACCGGTTAAGGAATAAGGAAGGATGAAGTTGTCAAGATGGTGTTTAGAAACAGAGACGGGCATTATAAATTTTTGGTGGTGTCAGGTGGATTAATTAAGGCCCCTGTGGCAGTTATAAATTTGAGGAATCAAGTCTTTTGAGAGTACTTGATCATGGTGTCGTAACCTTATTGGTGACCTTATGAATGATACTAAAGGCAAAGGGGAACTTGCGCAATGGCAAGTTTGACAATTTTAAGAAAGTTAAGTTGTTTGTCAAATTCTAGGAATGTGAATTTTGACTAGCGAATCTAGCTGTATGGGGTTGATGCGGAAGTAGATTAGGAGATTCGGGGAAAGTTGAAAAGGTAGCAAATGGGGAACGTCGTAAGAATCGGCATTGACATTAGTAGCTTCCTAAGCTCAGCCGGAGACTACCAGGGACTTAGTGACAATCGCTCTAAGATGCCCTGTTGCAGAAAATGGACTGCGATGATTATTATGCCAAGTTAATAAGAATGTGAACAACTCGTAATCAAAGTTCGTGTTAGGAAAAAAAAAAAGGAAGCTTAAGGTCAAAATGAAAGAATGTGGAGATCCCGCAGGGATTTGAAATGAATAAAAAGAAATTTGATGGTAGTTACAATGTGAAGGTCGGATATATGTTCAGCCTAATGATGAATTGAGGAAAGGAATTTTGAAGGTTACTCATAGTTTTAAGTGTCGATTCACTTAGGGGAGACGAAAATGTACCCTAAGTTATGGCCCAAAGAATTTTGGTGGCCTAGCACGAAGAGGGATATATACAAGTTTGTATCCTGATGTTGGACCTGCTAACAGGTGAAAATGGATCATAAGAAGATTGCCAGATAGTGGCAACCACTCTTTACGCCTGAGTGGAATTGGGAACACATTACGATGAATTTTGGTGTTAAGGTTACCATGAACAACTAAGAGATATACATCTATCTGGGTTGTAGTGGATAGGTTGACTAAGATGTCCCGATTTATTTTGTCCGGGAAGAATATTTTCTAAACGACTTGCCCAAACTTATGTTAAGCAAGTGGTTAGTCGTTATGGAGTTCCAGTAACTATTATCTCCGGCAGAGATATAAGGTTCATCTTTAAAGTTTGGAAAGGTTTTCAAGAAGAAATGAAAACGACGTTGACCACGAGGATGGCCTATTTCCTTCCACGGGTGGCCAATCAGGACGTACGATATAAATATTGTAAGAGTGTTAAAGGTCTACATTATTCATTTTCCCAGAGCAATGGGGTGGACAGATACCCTTAACCAAAAATGTTGCATGTTAATTTGTTGGGATCTAGTGGAGGAATGAAGCCTGTTTCGCACGAGACTGTGCAAAGAAATAGAAAACAAGGTGACCAATATCCAAGGAAAAAAAAATTCTTACTGCGCAGAATTAGCGAGGAAGCTATGCTAATAAAAGGCGGGGGATGTTGGAGTTTGACATAGGTGACCTAGTAAATTTTATAAGTATCACCGTGAAAAGGAATCATGTGACTCAGAGAGTAGAGAAAGTTAAGTCCGAAATTCATCGGACCGTTTTGAATCCTGTCTGGGATTGAGAAGATAGCGTACATGTTTAACATAGGTCAGATTGAGTTGATTACATAACGTGTATCATGTGTCAATGTTGAGGAGGAATGATCCCGATCCTAGCATGGGATCCAGTTGATACAGGTTGAAATACGAGATAATATTTCGTACTAGGAAGATAGAAGTGATGGATAGAGAGAGGAATAGGTGTTAAATTAATGCAGGTGGTTAAAGTTGACTGGAAGAAAATCATGCGGTAGAGGAAGCTACCTTGAAACCCGAGGCGCTATTGCGATAATGATGTCCACATCTAGTTATAGAATGAAATTCGTCAATATTTCGAGGACGAAATCTATTTAAGGGGGGGAGGGTGTGATACCCCGAAAATACCAAAAATTAATCTAACCATGAGTTTGATTAATTAAGGGGTGTTATTTTTATTAAGTAGCAATATGTTGATGATGATTAAGTGTTAGGGAGCTAAATAAGGGGTTAGTGTGGCCTTGGGGTTAAAAATGTAATTTTGGAAAAGATGATGAACGGGATACATATTTTTATTAAGTAGCATCATTTTGATGATAATGAGTTGTTAGGGGGCTAAATGAGGGGTTAATGTGATTTTGGGGCCAAAGTTTAATTTTTCTAAAGTTGTGGGGCCAAAGTGCAATTTTAGAAACTTTGGGGGCCAAAGTGCAAATTATAAAAATTTGCAAGAGGTCTCTCAAACCTGGGAGCCCAAAGTTGCCACCTCCTAGTTAATTTATGCTGACTAAGTAATTTAAACTATAAAGTAATAGGAGGATAAAGCTTGAGAAAAAAAAAAGGGGGGGGAAAGAAAGTGTTGGGGAGGAAAATGTAAATATGAGAAAGTCGTGAACAGTGTCGTGAACAGTAACCCTTGAAGAACCCAGAAACAGGGAGGAGAAAAGAGAAGAAAAAGAAGAGAAGAAAAGCGGAAGAAGAGAGGAAAAAGGGAGAAGAAAGAAAGGATTTTCGAACCCTAACAGGGTAATTCATCTTTTTTCCACTAATCATGTGAAATTATTGTATAAAGTTTGTCAGTTTTTGTTGAAGGTGATCCGTGTATACATATGTGTGTGTGTGTCACGGTGTATATGGGTACGGGAGAAAGGGATTCGAATGACTTAGGTTGTATAATGTTTATATGAGAGCCTAAAATAGTAAAAGAACGAAAAATGGATTGAATTCCATAGTAAAGTGTGTGTTTAGAGTGTAGTTGGTGCGTGTTCTTGGTGTATGTATATGAATATGATTCGGGTGGTTGAATATGGGGATTTTGGGTTGGATTAATGAGTGTAAATGTGTGTTAGAATGTATAAAGGAGTGAGATATGATGAATTTGAACGGAATTAGAAATGATTTTGGGTGAAAAGGATGAAATTCGTGTGATGGTTGCAGTCGGCAGTGAATGAAGTGAGGAAAAAGATGAAGACTGTGTGAAGAAAAGGTGAATTAGTGTGTGTGTTTGATGTGGATGGTGACTGTTTTTGTCACTAAATGTGGAAATTAAGTTAACAGTTTAAAATTCGATTTTTTAAAAATAGTTAGAGTTAGATTTAGCCAAAGTGAAAAAAAGAGACCCTAGTTATTTTTAGGAGACCGACATCATGGAAACATTTTAGATTTTTTCGAGGTCGGCAAGGGGGTTAACCAATATCGGAAGTTTGGAACTTTACGGTAAAATTTAAAACATCAAACTAGCGTAGTTTTGCTGAAAATTTTATGAGGACCTTAAGATGCTATGAAGTTCCATTTCCCATGATTTCGGGTCATTCCAAAGTCGTTAGCTATTTTTGGGCCGAACAGGCTTTTAAGCGCTCGGTCCGGACACCGGTTCGGGATTTTTTGGATAAAAATTTTGCAAAATAGTTTTTAACTCAAGATTGAATTCAGGAAGCCTAAAATAGTGTTTTAAAGCACGTTTGAGACTTTTCTGATGCCGGGAACCCTCAGTGGCATTTTGATAAATTGCCACCTAGATAGGGGCATTTTGGTAATTTTTTTGGTAGAGTTTTTTGACGGACTTTTTAGTCCCAGAAGGATTGTAAAACACTTGAAAGGTTATGTTGAAGCTGATTTGGGGCGTTGGGGTGATAGTGAACTTCCGGGAGCATTTCGGTAATTTGTCGCTTAGCGGGGGGTATTTCGATAATTTTTCCAATAAAATTTTTTGAATGACTTTTAGTTCGGGAAAGGAGTATAAAACATCTAAAAAATTTGTTTTAAAGTAGTTCTGAGGTGTTTGTTGGAGCGAAAGCCATCAGAGGGGTATTTTGATAATTTGCCAAGTTGGGGCTAAATTTTTGGGAATGCGCAATATTATGCGTCTGAAGAGGTGGAAAATGAGGAATGATGTTAATTCGTTGAAATAATGAGGCATTGGTTATTGTTAATGCATTGGTAAGGATGGTTAAGGATCCAGTTATTGGATTGGGTTAACTAGCGGTCAAAAAATGCGATGAGCGGTTAAAGGGGAAGGGGTAGAATAAGGAGTGCGTATATGTTGAATGATGTCTAACGAGTAGGGTATTATTTGACTAGGTGACGCAGCTTGTTGCGGTCAGAAGTTGTGAGCTGCTTTGTCTATAAGCCAATCAGGTAAGGACAATGCGGTTCTGATATGCTAATTCTTTGTTTCGATTAGAATGCCATGTTGATGACGTATTGTTGAAGTCTTGTTGTTTGGCTGTAACGTGGTTAAGGAAAGCACTCTAAATGAGTTCCCTGTTTGTTGACAGTGTCTCTTTTATTTATTTGAGACTGAGATGAACATCCCGTTAAAATGGGACATCAATATGAGGAGGATGGCCTATGACTTATGATCACTGGCCAAAGAGGATGAATGTCGCTCGAGCAGAGTCTTCGTGTCTGGTCGAGTCCTGTCCGTCGTGTCCATGTGCATTGCATTTGATTTTCTTTTGATGTTGATGATTTTAATGATTTGTATTCCAATGATGTTTGCCTTTATGACCTTGGATTTCGGGTCCACTTGCATAGTCGGTCGGTCAGTCAGTCCAGTCCATGAGGAGGTGGCAGTAATGCTGTTCTGTTGGGCCTTGAAGCCACTCAGTCTGACGAAACAAAACATCGTTTGACAATTATGCTGACGTTGAAAATTATTGGAACTCTTGATTCATTTCTATCGTTGAGATGATTATTATTCCTCCGAGTTTCTTGAATCACTTGTACACAATACTCCTCGTATTGTCTTTACTGGGCGATTTGCCCTCATTCCTTATGTTGTATTGTGCAGGCTATAAGGTTGATCAAGGAGAACCTCTAGAAAAGAAAAGCGAAACAAGCTAGAGAAAGTTGAGCAGGGGATAAGTTGTGTGAGGTAAGACCCGCTATAAACGGTGGGATAAAGATTGAGTTGCGAGATAGGTTAATAAGAGTCCTACGACTACAGTCGTATATTAGGTTGTAAACATTCATGTTGTTTAAAGACCTGTAAGTCTTCCGCTGCAGTATGGTGTATGTTTGTAAGAAAATTTTGTAAGGACGCGTTTGGGAGCATCCATTAATGATGTATGAGTATGAGGATGTAGTTGCTCTGTATTCAGCACAGGGTTTTGAATGTGATTATGATCGATAACTAAGTCCGGTGATGTCACCTGGGTTGAGGGTGTCGCACAGCCATAGGTGTGCGACTATTTTTTTTGAACCCATATGAACAAAAACCCTGCAACGGCACCCCCCCCCCCCAGCTTTTCAAAAATTTCAAAGTTCATCCAAAACTTTATAGTGTTACAAAAGAGCCCGAAGACTAATTAGATCAAAGTCACAATATGAGTTGTCCGACAAAAATAAAATCTAGGACATTACATTATCTTTCCCTTAAGGAAATTTCATCCTTGAAATTTAGTGTATCTTAGATTTTTCTTCTTTATCATGTCTGATCACAAAATAGTGTACTTGCTACCGCTACGCTTTACCCTTTCTCCATTTGCACCATTTGGTTGTCGCTAAGCTCTGAAGTCAAATTAAATGAATATCACCCTCTAATAGTCCAAGTAAAGTTAAATAATTCACCAAACGTTAATCCGAGACCAGGATATTAAAATCTTCTCCTGTTAAAAAAAATCAATCCTCAAATTTCATAGCATTGACAATGTCTAAGCAGTACGCTTCTGTTATGCAACTCTGATAGCAACTAACACAATAGCGGTGCACTGCCTAAACTCCGCACCAAATTTATGATCCACGAATATTAAACGTCCCGTTTCTCGTTCAAATTGTAATGCTAAGCTAGAACCTACTAGGTCACCACTTACACTCTAACGCTTGCAGAACTTCAAAAGACTATATAACTTTCCTAAAGTCCCGAAGTCTCTACATGATCTTTATCTAGCTATTATATTACACGTTGCTCTATAACCTTGGTTATGTTTAGGCAACTAGAGGCATATATCTCCTAACCATCCTAGTCCAGCTTCACGCAATGAAAATAAGTCCTCATAATGTTATATATAACTTCCTAAACGCAAGTTAAAAACACCACTCACAATCGTGGCAACTTTAAACATTTCACCACACTACATGATTCATCACCTAGGATTCTACAACCAAACCAGTCGAATCATTACTTAAGCTCTAAGTTTCACAGGACTGTAATGCTCTGATACCATTTTCTGTCACGACTTGAACTCACAGCTGGGCTCGTGAGCTAGGTCTGTGACCAGTCGCAGATCCACTGGATTCCTACCAAGGGTTCTGCCAAGCCTTCCTCACTAATACCAATATGAACTGCAGCAAAAATTAAAACTTTTTACAAACTTTTAAGTGCTTTTCATATTCTGATTTCAATGCTAGGACTCGTCATAATTCTAATTTGTCAACGGCTAAAATTTAAACCAACAATCTATATAAAATTGCTTTTTTAAATTTCATTGCAGTCCTTCTCGAAATAGCACTTACGGTACAACTCACGATCAACCAATGCGGTTCCCGAAAAAGTCTACGGCGTTGCTCCTTAAAACCCCAAGCCCTTGCTCCTCACCGTCACCTTACTTCAAAACCTGAAATGATAAATATGAGTGAGCTTACACGTGCTCCGTAAGTAATTAGTGACCTAACTAGTTGGACTGTAACATGTCAGAATTAATTTAGTTAACCAAAATAACAACTTTATCGAAAAATAATTTTGAAAGCAGTAAACGGAATTTTTTTGATGAAGCTTGAATAAGTAGAAGTAAAACAGCTCTGAGGGCACAAGAGTCACTTAGCACCAAAACATCATTATAAGAAAGTTTTGAGCCTAACAACAAATCGAACGGTATACTGCGGTCAGCGTTTGGTCCCACTGACTAGGACCCGGAATTCAATGACGGGATAATAATCATAGGGGCAACAACGAGCGATAGTGGGCATCAATATTCCATCCAGTTGACAAGGAAATAAAAACTAACTTTCTCACGTTAGATCTGGGACACAGCAACCAAATAATAAAAAATTCACTCTTTTCGTTTATCTTAAACACAATCACTGAACAATTGATGGTCAAGCCATCTTACTTCATTTCACTCTTTTTTCCAAGACGTTTCATATCTAAAAACATCTCAATCCGAGAACCAGTCACACTTGTACTAAGCATTTTAAATCTAAAATTCACAACAATTGCTATCAAAACATTGTTTTCGCTAAACGCAGTTCATACCCGATACACAATTCTTTCATTTAAAAAACATATAAACGTCACTATAATAGTTCGTTTATGGCAAACAGGTTTTACAAACATAAATAATGTATAAGCTTTACATAAAAATACCAGATTGATCAGAGGTCACTTACTTAACGCTATGCATTTTCTCGATTCCAAAATTCAGCGCAATGATTGCTTGTTAAATCTGACCAAAAGAACTGCCCAAGCCATTCTTTTTATCTTCACGTCCGTAGCGTTACTATGACCGAAGGCATCGTCGATCAAGATACGATATTTCCGCTGACATCTCCTCAAACAACTCAGACACCGCATCCACTGGCGATTACACTCTCGTCTAAGATCGTGTCCAACTTACCATGTCTTTCTCGGGTTTTTCATTGCCAATTGCCGAGCTTCTCTCAACTAATCCAATTTAAATAACCCACCAAGGAAACCTTATGAAGAATAGTACCCAGTCAAACACTAGAGTTCACGCTAATCATTCCCTATATCAACTACCCTGACAGTGCTCGCTCCCACTCTCAAAATAATGCAAGTCGAACGGTTCTCAGATACAACCAAACTACCTAAAAACCCTAACGCAACCCCAAAGTTTAACCACATATCAAAATGCAAAATAAAAATCTCATAAAATGTTTTTGTAGTTTAAGACAGTATGTGAGATCACAATACATAGATATTTGAATATTTTTTGTTTAAAAATAATTTCCTTAAATACAAAAAAAACTCAAAAATAGCCATTAATATTTCTAGGTCAAAACAAAATTCCATCATTTTTATAATAGCTTAAAAATGTATAAGAAAAATACAAAAACTAAAATCCGGTAAAAAATCACTTAAACTATCATTAAACTATTCTTTTGTTCAACCAAGTGCGATACGGAAGATATAGTAAACCACTTCTGAAAATTGTGAAATCTGAATTAGAATACCTCAAAAATATAAAAGCAATACAAAAAACTTTTAGAATTAAATAATAATTTTAAATAGTCCAAAAAGATTTTAGAAATCTCAACTTGCACAAAGTGTAAAAATATCAAACGATTTCAAAAAATTTTGAAAATTTCTTCAAAATTCTAAAATGGCTTTAACAACTCCGTCGTAAGAAAATATGGCCGAAATAGCCACCGGAAACCACCACACGTGCAGCGTGGTGGCGACACCGTTCATCGTCTTCTTCACAAAATAGCAAACCCTAAATTTATTTTTCTCCATTTTGCTTCTTTTTTTTTCGTTTTTCTTGCTTTATCCTTCCTCTAACACCCTACGAGATACTAAAAAAAAATATAAGATCTAAGATCGAATTCATGAAGTTTTTACACAAAAGAAGTCGTATATATATTTGTATATACACATGTATGTATATATACACGGTAATGACACGGTTTAGGGGTTTATCGTGACTCTTCATCTGAAACAAGATCATCTACCCCAAGACTTCTTCCCACGATCAAGCGCTCTCTCTCTCTCTCTACTTGTCAAGACCCGAAACCACGGCTGGGCCCGTGAGCTAAGTCTGTGACAGGCCGCAGACCCAATGGGCTCCAATCAAGGGCTCTGTCAGGCGTTACTCGCTAACAACAATATAAGCTGTAGCGAAAATTAAAACTTCTACAAACTTTAATTATATTTTCATACTTGAATACAACACTTATACTAATACTCTTCATAACACTGATTTGTCACCAGCTAAAACTAAACCAACAACATAAATCTTTAGCTACTCAATCAATACAGTCTCCTGAGCTCCGTGCCAAATTGTCCCTTCCTATGCTCCTCACCGTCATCGTACTTTCAACCTGAAATGATAAGTAAGGGATGAGCTTCCACGTGCTTAATAAGTAATCAATGATTCAACTAGGTGGACCATAGCATGCCAAAAAAAAAAAAACAACTCACTTTATATTATAGCAACATTAAGAAATCTAAAGTCATAGAGTAATAATCATCTGATAAAACGAAATAGAGAACATGGAACCAAAACTAGGGCATAAAACCATTATCACAAAACCTCACAACAACAGTTCCATCCCAACATCAGTTCAGAAGATATGTTGCGGTCAGTGTACAGGTCCCACTGACTAGGGCCCGAAATCCCTCCTACATCCGGGATAAATAATTATGTGGACGCAAGGGCGAACCACAAGCAACAGTACTGTACATCAACGTACAAGCCCCGTTGACCAGAGTCCGAAATCCAACTTTCCCCTATTGGATATGGGGCAAAGCAATGGAATAGACAAAAACCACCTTTTTGGTTCATCGCAAACACAATCACTTATTAAACTATCCACACACCCCTTTCGATAGCTTTCAAAATGTTTAATGTCAAATGCCAAAACATTTCAAATCTGAGTTTCATCGCAATTTCTAAACAAAATATCATTTACATGATGGTCCAGTTTTTCAAGAGAAATAAATCACTAAGAGTTTTTCTATAAATTCAGCCAAATATAATTAAGACGGTCAATGCTGATAAACACCACATTTTTAACAGTAGATAAACATATACTTTATATATAAAAATACTAGTTGAATCAAAGGGTCACTTACTTGATGCTACGCATTTCCCACATCAAAGTCTCTGGAGCAACAATCTCGCTGCTACATTTGTCTAAAAGAACGGTCAAGGCCATTCTTTTGATCTCCATGTCTCTAGCTTTACTTTTATCCAAGGCATCATCGATCACGACACAACATGCCCGTTGAACAAGTCTTTAAGCAACTCAATGCCACAATCATCTACCCATTACACAACCCATCCAAAATCATGCCAAGTTCACCATATCGTTCTCGAGCATTTCAGCTAGTCTCTGAGCTTCTCTCAATTCACTTGATTTTAATAATCTACCACGCAACCTTGAGCTAAGTAGTACCCAGTTAATCTATAGAGTTCACGCTAACCATTCTCTTTTTATATATTTTCATAATATATGTGCTTCTCTATCCAAAAATGCACACAGATGCATAGGGTACACATACACCATGTACCCCTGCTGTACACGACACGCACATTATTTACACACACACACACACAAATGCACCCTATATGCACTACCGTACCCAAATCACACTGTCATAAGCCAACCACCACGGTTGCCCCAGACCAGCCACTGTGAGAACCACTGTTAAACAGAACAATGTCGAACCCGTACCGTCGAGCCCCCGTTTCATAGTCAATACCACCAAAACCCAACATACCCGTCGCTAGCTTTCACAACCAATTTACCACTAAGATGCCACCTTCCAACAACTCACAACCATTTGACCACCATGATTGTCATTATTCTACACACAAAGTCAACTTCACACTACACAAATACACACATCCAACATGCAGTATCACGTAGACACGATATCCCTATACACGTCCTATCACACACCATCGGCCAACATCAACCGCACCTACAAACATGCCTAAATACATGCATCGTACACCCTCACCTACAAACATGCCCAAATACATGCACCGTATACCCACTACTGCACACACACAAACCCACCTAATTCATTTCATTTTATCCACCAAAACGCAACACACGGGCTGCGAGCTTCCACAACCAACCTACCATTACAGATAACATCTTCTAATCATTCAAAACCAGTCCACCACCATTCTTGCTATTGTCCTGCACCAAAAACCAACTCGAAAGCACTCCATATTACGCACCCCAAACAAATCACAAGCAGTTACACACAAACAACCTAATTTATCCCATTTCAATCACTGCCAACACTGCCGCCAAATGACTACCACTGCACAACCACCAAAATCACAACACCACAAAAACCCATTTTGCAAAATCACATAGTGCCACCCCCAAAGTATTTAGTCGCCAAATCGTAGAATTTTTTGTGTTACCGTGGCCTCTTTATGTCGAAAAAAGTCTGTAAGATCACTGTGGTAGTGCTTTGGGTGGAGGCGCCGACCAGAGTTAATTGCCGGTGGCCGAAGGCATCACCAGTAGTAGCGATTGCACGGCCGTTTAGAGGTGGCGGCGGGCAATGCCTCTAATGAAGGCGCAATGGTGTCAGGTATGGGGTTGAGCGCAGCGATAATGAAGGCCACTTTAGGGTTCGAAGCTGAGGGACAAGGGTGGTTGACCGGTGATGGTCTGTGGCCTGTTGTGCGTGCAATTTGGCAGCATTGAGCAAGGATTGGCGGTCGCCGTTAGGCGATGGCGTCCAGTGAAGGCTGTAGCCGAAGTCGACCTCCGGTCACCTTGTGCGTGGCTGGAGATGGGGGCTGCCCACATCTAGTAGAGACACTGCCCGTTCTTGGGCCGTAGAGGTATCAAATGGGCCGGGCAGCACGCGGGCTGGCCCGGCCCGGCTTGACCCTTTTTTGGGCCCGGACTGGCCTTAACCCTTGGGCTTGCCCGGCCCGGCCCGACCCTTTTTTGGGCTCGGACTGGCCCTAACCCTTAGGGCTTGGGCCAGGGCCAGGCCTAAAATTTTGAGAAACAGGCCCGAGCCCGGCCCTCTTTTGGCCCTGACGTAAGAGTTCAACCTAGGGAGATCTGATAATGAAACCTTGGGGCTTAAAGCATTTTCAACAAAGAAATAAGCGAACTGAAGCAGTCATCGGTAGGTTTGTACAAATGATGGTAACTTTTACATTTTCTAAATTATTTTAGTTCTGCTTGGTTCTTTTCTCATCTTCATTCCTGTTTTTATGCTGAACACTATTATGCTGACAATATATTAAATTCTCTTTTGTGTTCCCAGTGAAAAGAAGCCAACAAGAATAGCTTGCAACCATGCTTTCGGTGACACTACAATCCTTAAATCTCATTATGACATTCTCGGGGTGAAGGAAGATGCATGCTTAGAAGAAATCCGTACAAGCTACAGATCTGCTATCCTTAATTCCCATCCTGATAAGATGCAAAAGGCAGCTGAAACGTCCTACCCAGAGCACGGCACAAGAGATTGATTTTGGAGATTCAAAGGGCCTGGGAACTCCTTGGCAATATACAGTCACGTGGAGTTTATGATACCAAGCTGCGGGCATTGAGACAGGATGCCATTGGCGCAGAAGATGTCACCTTTGAGGATCTGATGGTTGAAGATACTGGTGATGTCGTGGAGTTTTTGTACCACTGCCGATGTAGTGATTACTACTCCATCGACTCTCTAGAGTTGGGCGAGATGGGATTTGTATTGTCAAGGGACAGGAGTACGACTTCCTTAAAGTCACGAAATGCTTTTCCAACATTTGGTGTTCTACCTTGTGGCGCTTGTTCTCTCAAAGTCCGGTTATTCTTCAATGCTGCAAATACAACCCTTCAAAGGGACCATCACCTGTGATTTTAGAGTCCTTTTTATTAGTTTGCATTCTTTTCTTAGGGTCATATTGACATATTGTAGATACAATGGAGTGGGAGATTGCAGAAATGCCATGAGAAATTACGTTTGTTTTCAATTTTATTGATTTGCATAACAAGAAAATGCAAAAAAAAAAAAATTTGGGCCCGGGCCCGGCCCTAAATGTTGGGCCTAGGGTCTGGGCTTGGACCGGGCCCAGATATCCCCAGATTTTGGCCCGGCCCGGCCCGTTTTGCTGGAGGCCCGATGCCGGCCCATTTGACACCTCTATCGGGCCGGCTATCCTATCTGTTTCCCTCTTCCTTCCTTCCTTCCTGACTTCTCTTTCTCTTTTCTCTTTTCTCTTTTCTTTTCTTTTTTTTGACTCCTTTTATCTTATTCCATATATATATATATATATATATATATATATATATATATATATATATATATATATATATATATTTCAATTACCCCTAAACTCTCTTTTCTTTTTCTTTTTTATAAACCTATATTCTTTTAATTGCTACCAAAGTCTCCTCCTTTATATCTCTAATCTCTCTTTGCCATTTTAAAATAGTAAGATGGTAGATAAGATCTTTATACAATAAACCCTAATTAATTATAACTTCTCTAGAGTGATGAGTTAAGCTTCATTTATTTCTTTAAAGCATTCACTTTTATCCGTAACTATCGGTATTATAAGTTGTCGCTGATAATATCACTCAAGTCAATCGTCGCTAAAACTCAAAAGAACATCACTCCTAGAAACTGTCGCTAAAGTAGTAATAACCATGTAAATCTAGGTTCGGGGTATCACACTACTCTCTTTCTCCCCATCTTAAACTTCTATAGCTGAAAGAATAACAAGGGGGAGGGGAATATGGGCATTTCAGGGTAACAACCATAGGTATCGGCTATCTTTCTGAACCCATATGAACAAAAACCCTACAATGGCAAATTAACAAAACTCCCCCCAACTTTTGACATTTTGCAAAGTTCAACCAAAACTCTTTATTATAACGAAAAGCCCCCAAAACTTTTAAGACCAAAGTCACGATATGAGTTGCCCGACAAAAATAAAATTTGGGGCATTACATTATCTTCTCCTTAAAGAAAAATCGTCCTCGAATTTTGGTGTTTCTTAGATTTTTCTTCTTAGTCATGTTTGATCTCAAAATAGTATACTTGCTACCGCTACATTTTATCCTTTCTCCATTAACACCATTTGGTTGTCGCTAAGCACCGAAGTCATAGTAAATGAATGTCAGCCGTTAATAGTCCAAGTAAATTTATATTAATTCATCATAAATCTTAATTTGAAACCGAGATATTACATTTGTATGGTCTGGATAATTGTTCTCCTTTGGCCTATCTGGTGCCATAGAAATGCCTCAATCTTCCAAGGTCATTGCTTTTCTCCTCCTTCGATCCTCTCTCATGCTCATTCTTTCTATAATAATATCCTTGTTACTCGAGACTTCCAAAAACGTGTGCGAAAAATTCACAGCCGAGCTGTTCCTGTCACTTTAAGTCGAGATCCTAGTTTTCTGCACTTTCGGCCTCCGCTTGATCCTTTTTATGTCTCTCCTTGCTGTTTTCCATCCCGCCTTTCCCAGTGTTCTGTGTGATAATTGTATTGCAATCAACTACT
Source organism: Escallonia herrerae (assembly GCA_033070095.1). Lineage (NCBI taxonomy): Eukaryota > Viridiplantae > Streptophyta > Magnoliopsida > Escalloniales > Escalloniaceae > Escallonia > Escallonia herrerae. The sequence continues at coordinate 33,711 of JAVXUP010002358.1, read as the reverse complement.
AGTAGCGACGCTGATATTGGGCTTCGATGTGGAATAGAAATGTACTTCTTAAATCAACTTGGGTACTGTTAGGCACTAGTATTGATAAATATTCACTGATGATCATGAGTGCAACTGTTTCTACTATTTTCAATGATACATAATGGCCGTTCTCTCTTAATTAGCTGCATCTTATATTTTTACTCCATTATTTTACTTCCGTGGCAAAGATGATGGACAAAGCCCCCAGCTCCGTGTCTTTTGCCAATCTTTTGTCCCAGATGACGCGTAGCTGCAGTAAATTGCATTTTATGCACATCGCCGAGGGGAAGCCTTGTGTGTTGCAGCTTTCGTCTGCCTTGACATCTTTTGCTTACTGATCGGGTGATTCGGTGAAGGCATACGTCAGGAGTGGTTCACTCATTTGCAGTCTGAGGTGCCCACACTCAATTCCGTTTAGTGCTTGTTTAACTTCTCCTGTGGGGTTTAATTACTGTAGTTTTTCTATATGCTATCATTTACCCGTTTGGATGGGGTTGTCATCTAGTCCTCTATGTATATTTGTGTTTTTTACTTTCGTTAGGCCTTTTGTATAACATTGTTTCTTCTTCGTTGGTATATATATTTCTATGTTTCTCAAAAAAAAAAAAAACAGCAGCACACTTCTTCCCGTCGATCTCATGAATAATAAGACCTGTTAGGGTAGAATGGTAACTTTGAGGTGAGTTTGTGTCAACCTAATTCAAGAATAATATTAGCTATTATTCAACTCAACCCGATTCACTTATTTTATAAAATGGGCAGGATGGGTTGAGCTTATATTGTACTAAGTTATCTTGGGTTGGAATTTTCAAACCCAGTTGATAAAAACTCATATTTTGAACCACCACCACCTGCGATCCCACAACAGCCTCCATAGCTGCCTGCAGCCGCCACCACCTCCAACAGCCTCCCAAACTATCGCCATTAATGCCACTGGCAGCCTCCCCAACTGCCGCCAATAACTGCCCCACCGCTACTGGGCATCACCGCTTATCTTCACCTCTGAGGTCACCACCCAGCGCCAACTGTCGCCACCACTTCTGCCAGACACTGTCTGCCTCCATTGTTGCCACCACCACCACTACAACCGCTGGCAGTCGCCTTTACAACTTTCGGGAGTCGCTATCACCACTGTCATCACTATCATCATAAAGAGTCATCACCACCACCGCTGTTGATAGAAGCCGCCAGCTGCCGCCACCACCGCCATCGCCAGCATAGTTGCCGGATTGCCGCCATCAACAAGCTCCGCCACTATCACTACCACCTCCTACAGTCACCGCCAACACTGCCGCTGGCAGCCATCATTAGCCACCACCACTCCATGTTTTGTTTAAATAAAAAGGACCTTCATTGTTGTGATCAACTCATTTAAAAACCAAGTAGACTAATATAACAAAACCTCATTAATTTTTTTTTCCTTGAGTTAAAGCTCGGTGGTTTTTTAAAGCATGTGAGCTTTTTTGGGTTGGGTATAAACCCAACCCGACCCATGCAAGTTACACCCCTACCCCTAGCCATTATACCACCACCACCACCACCACAAGGAAACGCCACCTCCACCACACCATTACCACTGTCATCACGTCTATGTCCTTCAAAACTATCTAAATATTCACCACACTACAACCACCATCGTAACTGCCATGTTGATGTATATCGTTAATACCACAATTACGAACATCACGTCTTTACACATCACTACCGTCACCATTGACACTTTTTTGCCACCGTCGCCGCCACCACCAACACAATTTTGGCCGGAAAAAGTTATAAAGTACATAAATAAATGCATAATTTTGGTAAAATGGATAAATTTGTAAATGGAACAATTTTCAGACATTTGCTTTTCGTTTACCAAACAGGTTAACTTATTTTTCAGTAAAAATTCAGTTACTTAAAGTTTTCAGTTTTATAAATTCAGCTCTTTAGGTTTTCAGCACTTAAATTTCAGTTTTATCAAACAGCCACTTACTTAATACTTATCACTTAATTCGTTACCATCACAATTACCAATACGGCGTTTTCACGTACCACTGCCGTCGCCATTGACACTTTTTCGCCTTTGCCGCCGCCGCCACCACCACCACCACTATCACTATGATTACTCCATCGCCACTGTCACCACTACCACCACCAACCGTCGCGGCCGCCGCCACCACCACCATTAATTACTCTATCGCCACTGTCATCACCGTCGCAGGCGCCGCCGGCGCCGCCACCAACACCAGCTCCAACACCACAACATTCATGTCCTTCAAAATAATCTAAATATCCACCATACTATAACCACTGTCATGACCGTTATGTCATTGCCTATTGATATCACCACAATTACTAACACCATGTCTTCACATGTCACTACTGCCGCCACCACCATTATTCTCTAAACTACCGCCAACACGACCAACACGATTTTGGCCCAAATTTTTTTTTATAAAGTATATAAACGAATGCATAATTTTGGTAAAATGGAACAATTTTCAAACATTTATTTTTGGTTTACCAAATAAATTAATTTATTTTTCAGTAAAAATTCTGTCGCTTAAAGTTTTCAGTTTTACAAATTCAATACTTAACTTTTCAGCACTTAAATTTTAATTATATTAAACAGCCCTTAAGGTCTTTTTAAATTCTTTGTTATTATACTTATACAATCGTTGCACGTGAAAATAAATACTAGTTTGACTTTTCTAATAACTTTTCAAAACCTCGTGGAAAATCTAAAGCAAGTTTTGGCCTTTTGTTGTCCTACGCCGTCATGCCTTTGTTGATTTTTTTATCAATTGGTAAGTTCGAGAATATTAGAAAATCATTATTAAAAGTTTTAACTACAGTACGCATACAATGACATATAAAGCTGGTTATATACACAACTTAGCAGTTCACAGACACTTTTAATAAGTCTTGCTCCTAGCGATATATATTATTAAAGGTGTGTCTAAAGTGAAACAAGGATGTGTCATTTACCTCTCATTTTTATCCTGTAATTCAGAAGTAAATACAAGATTTGAACTTGCCAATTTACTAAAAGTTGCACTTGGTTTTGGTGTAAGCACTTTCCTCGAGAACACTTTGACCTAAGTTCTCCTATCTTATGTTTGAGTCCCTAGGTTATTGCCTAAGTTCTCTTACATTCTTTGCCTTTTCAATCGTGCCTCTATTTAATTTGACATTCAAGGTTTTCTTTCATACATTGTAATGTCTTGGCATTATGTTTTCCTCTACCCATATAATTTATCAGTTTTTTATGACTTGAAGACGCTGGCGTCCATATGTTTATGTATGAGCACTTACGAGTTAGCGGGCTTATAAACTCTTACTGATTTTGTGTTACAAAGAGGTGCATGCGTTAGTTTTGTAAAACAATTTGGAACACATGAGCTTCAATTCCGTCTGCAGTTTTTGTTGACTGTTCCACCTTTTGGGTCCTCTGTTGTACAATTTCTGCTACTTAGCAGTACGCAGGCCAGCTAGAATTTTGGCATCGGCTGTATAGTGGTCCCATATACAATGCAAGAGATCAAAACTAATATAACTAACATTTTGTATATATACATAAATGTGTACACACACACATAAGTAAAGTTAAGAGAATGTTGCACGATCAACGTTTATTTATATTCTCTCTTAATTCGTCTTATAGACTACTGTCTCCTTCCTTTAAAGAGTGATTCATTTTATTTTGTACGTATATTAAAAATTTATGTTATATATTGTGTCTTTTTTATTTTACCCTTTAAAGAGAGGGGGAATAGAGTGGGCCATGAGAGAGAAAATTAGTTGGTAGAGTGTTAAATGTCGAGAGATAAATAGAATAAAAAAGTATAAAGTGGTGGGTCATGAGAGAGAAAATGAGTCGGTAGAGAATTAAATGTGGTGAGAGAAATATAATAAAAAAGTATAAAAGGGGTATATATATAAAAATACTTACAGAATCTTTCCTAATTTGGAAGTGATCACTTTTTGTGGGACGGCCCAAAAAGAAAATGTGATCAGTTTTTTAGGGATGGATGGAGTATTTAATGTTGACTTTCTAAAACTATTTTGAATTTACTAACCTTTGATTGTGATTGTTCTCTCTCTCACTTATTCAAATTATGTAAATTCTTTTTTTCTGTCCCCCCCGCGCTTCCCCTTCTCACAAACGCGCTCACGGAATATTATGCAAGTACCTCATAACTCTATCTCTTTTTATCTATTTTTTTTAACATGCATACTTCTTTCTCTCCATTTTTCTCTAAAATTTATGCCACAATAAACTTTCACTAATACCATTTACACACGATGCAAGCTAATTGATGGTTTTAATTCATAATAAAATGTTTCATATTCCAGTTTTGTTGACTAATTCCTTATTATCTACAATAGTTTTGCATATTCAATTTTTAGTTAGGATTATTTCTTTACACTTTGAATTTATGATTTGTTTTGTGAACCAATCACTAAATTAACTTCAAATTATTCACAATTTGATTCTTAAATTTGGTAATTAAAATTAGTAATTCTCTTTTTTCCCTTCATTTCTCTTGCACGGATGTTCTCTCTCGCTCTCTCTTAATACCTTTTTTTTTGCTTATTTATGGTACAAGAGTCTATTGAAAAAATTATATTATCATTAAAGAATTAACATTTATTATTACTTTTCTGTACATCGGCTTAAAAGCAATATTGTAAAACTATTACCAATTTGTTGAGAAACTATTTGTACCCCCTTTTGTCTTTTTTTTTTCTTTGACAATTTCAATTTTTATGATTTGTTTTGTAAACCAATCACCAAATTAACTCTAAATTGTTCACAAATTCATTCTTAAATTTGGTAATCAAAATTAGCTATTCTCTTTTTTCCTGCATTTCTCTTGCACGTATTCTCTCTCTCGCTGTCTCTCTCAACAGCTTTCTTACTAATACCATTTAAACAAAATACAAGCTAATTTGATGGTTTTAGTTTAAAGTAAAAGGCCTCGTACTCCAATTTTGTAAACTAATCCTTATTCTATCCAATATTTTTGCATTTTTGTTTGTAGTTAGGATCTAAACACTTATATTTTTTATTTACAGTCTAATTTTACTTGTTTTGTATACCACTCATCAAAGTGAAATCTTAATTATTTACATTCTATTCTTAAATTCAAAAATCAAAACTAGTAATTATTTTTTTTCCTTCCTTTCTCTTGCACATGCGTTCTATTTCTCCGTGTCTATCTCAACACCTTTTTTCTCCTTATTTAACAGGAATCTACATATCCAAAAGGTTAGATTATCACTCTTTATGTTACTTAAATTTCAAAAAAGAAAAGCCTCGTCTTTCTTTAGAGTTAACATTTGGTGTTGCTTCTTTGTACATTGGTTAAAGAGAAATATTATAACACTATTACTAAGTGGTTGAGAAATACTATTTGCACCTTCTCATGTATTTTTCACTTCTTTTGTTGCTAAAAACTTGTTTAAAATATAATTATTAACTTTTTAGCAACGAACATAAATCGAAAAGAGACTCTACATGGTTTAGTATTTGTGCAATTATAATATAGTGCTTCTGTGTGCAAGGCACATGAAGTTGACTTTTTATATTTATTTTGAATTTACTTACATTTAATTATGATTATACTCTCTCGAACTTAGTCAATTTGATTTAAACTCTCGCGCGCTCTCTCTCTCTCTCAATTATCTCTCTCCATTTTTAAAAATCATTTTGGCCATAATATACTTCCACTAACACCATTTACACATATTACAAACTGATTTGATGGTTTAATTCAAAATAGAATGTCCCATATTCTAGTCTGTAAACTAATCCCTTATTATCTTCGATACTTTTACATTCTTGTTTTTAGTTATGACTAGTATAGAGTACGTGCATTGCACGTGAATATAATCAAAAGTAATGTTTGAAGTGATTACATTTTTTTTGGGATCAAAATAATGTAATTCAATTATGTTTTTATTTCTTTTGTGACTTGTTTTAGAAAAAAAATGTATATTTGATGTTTGCAATTGTAATCAGTTCAATATTTAGAAATATTCCTTGTAAGCTTCTGAATTGAAAAAATATTTGACAGTACTGCTGAAAATAATAGTAAATGGAGAAATTAAAAGAATGAATCTACGTCTTTGTTTTTGTAATCTGTTAAATTGTTTTATGGTTAAGATTTGTAATTTTCAAGATCAGGTGCTTTGCATTTCATCAATAAGAAATGCAAAACACCTGGTCTTCAACTGTAATAACCGAACATATTTTCAGTTCAAATTGGCACCATATTTGAGCTTTGTTTTTTTGTTTAATGCATATTTAACCCTTTTTCATTTTTTTTTCTGTTTTTGTTTTTCCAACAATTTTTTTGTTTCTTAATTGATTTTCACTCATTTTAGTTTTTTTATTTAGTTTTTTAATTTTTCAATTGATTAATTGTTTGGTAACCTAAAAATATAAGAGAAAAAATCACAGTTCTCATAACCAGTTCAATATCTAATGTTTATTTCATTTTAACTAAACTAAAAGGAGAATAATAAAAGAATTTCTTTATTTTGTTTTTCTTTCTCATCACACTTTTTATTTTTCAATTTATAGAATAGATTCATTACCCAGTGTTCTTCTAATTTCATTAAAATTTATAAGAGAGTAATAAAAGAAGGATAAGAATGTAATTGGTAATTAACGGGGGACATAATCGTCCAAAAATGATTTACAATATTCAAACTTTTATAGGTAGTACACACACACACACATATAAATATATTTTTTGCAACTACACTTTTGTTTCCCAATGTGTAAATGTAGGTTTAGATTAAATTTATGACCTAATGTTCAATAAACGCATTACAAAAAAATTAAGTAGGGAAGGTTAGGATTGTCACAGGAATAACTGACGGAGGGCAAAACCGAAATAATTAAAAATTAGTAATTAATAATAGTATTTATGAAATGGTAGGATTGTTATGGGAGTGATTAACAAGGGCAAAAAGGGAATAAAATGATTTAAAAGATTCATATTTTTATAGGTAGTACTCATATTTTTCTTTTACACGCTAAGTTTATGATTTGTTTTGTAATCACTAACTTAATTCTATGTCAAATTATTCACACTTTATTCTTAGATTTGGTAACCAAAATCAATAATTCTCTTCCCCCCCCTCCCCGATTTCTCTTGCACGTGTGTTCTTTCTCGTGATCTCTCTCTCAACACCTTTTTCCTCCTTTTTTTATAGTACAAGAATCAAGCTGTTACAAAAATTAAACTTTCATGTCACTTAAACTTCAAAAAAGAAAAGTCTCATCTTTCTTTAAAGAGTTAACATCTAGTATTCCTTCTTTATATATTGGTCAAATAGCAATATTATAAAACTATTACCGAGTGGTTGAGATACCATTTGCATCCTCTTATGTCTTTTTTTTTTTAATAATTTATGGTTATCGTTTGATTTGTAACCAATCACTAAATTAACTCTAAACTATTTACACATTTATTCCTAAATTTGGTAATGAAAACTAGTTATTTTCTTTTCGTCCTTCCTTTCTCTTACATGTGTGTTCTCTCTCGCTCTGTCTCTCAACACCTTGAATACTATTTACACATAATACAAACTAATTTGGTGGTTTTAATTCAAAATAAAAGGCCTCATATTTAAATTTCGTAAACTAATCCCTCGTTATTTCCAATATTTTTGCATTTTTTTAAGGTAATGATCTATAATACTTATATATCTAAGCTTAAAATATTTTTTGTAAACCAATTAAATTATTCAATTTCTATTCTTTAATTGGGTAACCAAAATCGGTCATTCTTTTTTTTCCCCCTTCCTTTCTCTTGCACGTGTGGTCTTTCTCTCGCTGTCACTCGCAACACCTTTTTTCTTCTTATTTATGGTACATGAATCTACCTACTACAAAAGTTAGATTATCAATTTTCATGTTACTTAAATTAAAAAAAATTCATCTTTCTTTAAAGAGTTAACATTTGATGTTGCTTCTTTGTACTACATTGCTTCAAGAGCAATATTATAACGCTATCACCAAGTAGTTGAGAAATATTGTTTACACCCTCTCATATATTTTTCACTTTTATTGCCGAAAACATACTTTTTATACAATTCTTAACTTTTTTGCGACAAAGATAAATTGAAAAGACGCTGGTTTAGTATTTTGGTGATTCTAATATAGTCTTCCATGTGCAAAGCACGAGATGTTGACTTTTTAAAACTATTTGGGATTTACTTACTCTTAGTTGTGATTATTCTCTCTCACCTATTCAATTCGATTTAATCTTTTTTGTCTCCCCCCTCTCTCTCGCGCCTCACTCTCTCCGTTTCTCTCTCTCACACCCACACATACACCCCCCCCCCCCCCCCCCACACACACCCACCAACCCACTGTGAGACTATGCAAGTACCTCATATATCTCTATTTTTATAAATTTTTTTGAACATGCATACTTTTTGTTCTCCCCTTTTTATCTAAAATTTTGGCCACAACAAACTTCAATTAATACCATTTACACATAATACGAGCTAATTTGATGGTTTTAATTCATAATAAGATATCTCATATTCCAGTTTTCTAAACTAATCCTTTTATCTCGGCTATTTTTGCGTCTTTGTTTTGAGTTAAGATGTATAATATTCATATTGTTTTTTCCCAATCCGAGTTTATGATTAGTGTTCTCTTTTTTTCCTTATATTTCTCTTGCACGTGTGTTCACTTTCGCGCTTCTCTTTCAACACCTTTTCCCCCCCTTACTAACCTGTTAAAAAAGTTCTACTATCACTTTTCATGTTAATTAATTTCAAAAAAGAAAAGCCTCATCTTTCTTTAAAAAAATTAACATTTGGTGCTACTTCTTTGGTAATGACCCCATGTACTACATGAACTGTGCGATTTGCTCCATTCCACTTCAAATTTAAGCACTAAACCCCCCCGCCCCCACATTTATGAAAATTGGGCACAGTCAACGCGGTGTAACAGATCTATGTGAAATGTTAGTTTTGTCCTTCCTTTTAACCCGTTAATTTGCCTCGACTTTTTGCCCAAACCCTCTCAAACCCTTTGCCTTCCCCTTTCAGCTGATTCCTCTCAAAACCAGAGACTAACCCCTTCATCTTCTTCTTCTTGCGTCCGTTATTTTCCTTACCTTTAACCAAACTCTCTCTCATATTCTCCTCACATTAGAACCACATGTGTGCTGATCTGCTGAAAAGAAGAGAGGAGCAACGACGATAGCATCCAAGAGGTCATTAACCAAACACTGATTTTTATCACTTTCTTGGAATGACTAAACAAAACCTTGAGACCCATTATTTACACACAGTGAGAGAGATTTAGTGGGAGAGAGAGAGACTTCAAGATCAATCATTTCCATTGATCGATTTGATGGGGTTCTGTGTTTAGTCTCTCTTTCTTTTTCTTCCTCTCTATAGGCACGATTTCCTGGTGTTTTGATTCTATTGGATTGAAATTGACACGGAGCTTTCGAGGTATTCGTTAATTTTAAAGTTTTTTTTTCAAAATTTTGATCTGGGTTTCGTTGAGTAATCAAAAAGACAATCTTGTTTGTTGAATAGTGCAAAAGGTAATCTGGAAGTTTGTTGAGAACTAAAAAAAGGATGATCTGTGTTGTTGAAGAGTCAGAACCAGAAAGATGATCTGGATTTTGTCGAAGAATCAAAAAGACTTTCTTGATTTTGATAAAAAATGAAAAAGATAATAGGTTTTGTTAAAGAATCAACCATGCAATCTCGAATTCTAAATTGTGTGTTTTGTTCAAGATTCAGAAAGATAATTTGGGTTTAGCTCATTGGTCTCAGATCTTGGTTCTTTCTTTATCTTCTCCATTTTGGGTTTGATTCATTTTTTTTCTTGGTAATCAGTGATGTTGGATTCTTTAAGTTCTTTTTCTGGGTTTTGAGTTGTTTAAGTGGTTTGATTCGATCTACTTGTGGTCTTTTCAGTAATGTAGCTATTCTTTTCAGATTAACAAACTGGTTGGATCAAAAGATAATTACCCTGGTCAAATGAAGCCCTCAACTGCACAAGGTTGTAAGAATTTAAGCTATTCTTTGTTGCTTAAATTTTGAAGATAAACTCTAGCTTAAGGAAAAAATTATGGACATAAACCTTACTTCAATAAATTGTATCTTGTCGTGTAAATATGGGAAGATGTGGGTGGAGAACCTAAATGTAGTAGGGAGGTTGGTAGAGGAAGCAAAGAAGGCTGATCGAAGTTTGTTAAGGTGAAAAATGAGAGGAAGGGAGGGGATTTATGTGTTATAAAGTGGCTAGGAGGGCATTATGGTCCTAAAAATCAGTTCTTGGGAAGAACCATATGGTTCCCTAAAAAAAACACAGTTATTTTGAATGTTTTCTATTAAATGTGCCCAATTTCGTAACTGGGGGGAGGGGGGGTTTAGTACTTAAATTTGAAGTGGAGAGGGGCAAATTGCACAACGTGTATAGTATAGGAGGTCATTAGCTATTTAACCATTTTATTTACCTCATTCAACCAGTGTTCCGTTTTTTACTAATTCATCTGTTTCGCTATTTTATGACTCTGTTGAAACCAACATGTCACCTCCTGATGACTTTACAACCCCTTTTGAGATGTCTGCCCACCCTGTTGATCCCACTACACCTGATCAAGCTCCACCATCTGTCTCTCGGGTTACTGAAATTCTACATTCCCTTCATGAGCATTCACAGCGGGCACAAAAACCTCCAGCATATCTTCAGGACTTTCGCTGTTTTTCTACTATTATTTCTTTTCATAAGCCTCATGTTAACTTATTATTTTGATGATTCTAAGATTATTGTTTATTGTTCTGAATATAATATAATCATGTCATTAAGTATGCTTTCAGAACTAATCACAGCGTGAAAAAAATCTTTGGATGAAGACTCTGGACTTAGGCTAGGTTTAATTTCATTCCTTGTAATATTTTAAGCTAAGCTTCCTTAGAAGATCTAACAGAAAATCGAAAAATGCTAAAATCATGAAGCAGCATTTTCATTCGAAAAGATGCATTTTCATCAAAATGAAAATGTTTCTATTCGAATGTTTTCTTCAGATCCTTTGGTTCTTTAATTAAGTAGTTTTCATTAGAATGAAACAGTTTTTAATCGAAGGAATCCATCAGTCGCTTTTACCTGTTTCTAAAATTGTTTTCATTCGAAAGTAGAAGTTTTCATTCGAAGCCAATGGTTTTCATTCGAAGGATATATTTTCATTCTAAGTCATGTTTTTCATTTGAAGGCTATATTTTCATTAGAAGTCATGTTTTCATTTGAAGGCTATATTTTTATTCGAAGTTATGTTATCATTCGAAACCTATTTTTTCATTCGACTGAATCCCTCAGTGGCTCTAAGTCATTTACGCGTTACAATATCTTTTGAATGAATCTTGGATTCATTCGACTAAATTGTTCAGAAATGACTTAACTCTTCTTAAATGAAATTCATTCGAACGATTTATATGTTCATTTGAATTGGTTCTTCAATTTCTTTCGAATAAATCTTGGATTCATTTGACTAAATTCTTCAGAGATGATTTATCCTTCCAAAATGAAATTCCTTAGAACGATTTACATATTCATTCGAATGAATCTTGGATTCATTCGATTAAAATTTTTCATAGATGACTTAATCCTTCTTGAATGAAATTCCTTCGAACGATTTACACATTCATATTCTTTCAAGTATGAATGAAATTTCTTACAAATCCCTTCTAATGCTCTTCAACGGTCATATTCTTTCAAGTATAAAAGGGACCCTTAGAGAGTATATTAGATACTTTTGCCTATCTATGAACATCTCTCTAGTCTCTCCAAAAGCTCTCTCAATATATATTTCTTTACATAATTCTTTGAGTGAGTTCTTTTATTTTGAGATCTTGAAAAGCAAGCTTCTTGGTTAAGCTCTTTGAGATTCAGATCTTTCCACCTAAGAAAGCTTAGCTTAATTGTTTTCATCGTAATATTTACTCATAAAGGAGTGTGTATTATATTTCAATTGTAATCTCAATTTCACTTGTAATCATTTGGAAACTTTGATAATGTTTTTGTTCTGTACTGTGGTTTGAGCTAGAAACCTAAGCCAGCTGATTAATAGAAGGTTTGAGTAGGTCTTCTTAGTGTGGAGTGCTCGGGGGCTGGACATAGGTAGGTGGGGCCGAATCAGTATAAATCTTTGTGTCATTCTGTATTACTATTATCTTGTTAACTAAAATTTTAAATTTCTACTTAAAGCTGTAAACACCTAGTCATCCCCCCTCCCTTCTAGGTGTATTTAAGGACCTACAGATGGTATCAGAGCTAAGTGTTCTGTTATTTCTTTGTTGACCTAACCGTCAAGAGCTGAAGACCAAGGTACGGAAGAAGGTTGAGCAACTACTCAACCACATTTGCTGAAAGGTGATAATTATAGGCACCGGAGGAATCGGATAAGAAATTTCTTGAGGCAGGAAGCTCATGTGTGGTTTATTGTAGAAAATGGCCCAATCATTCTTATGCAGTACGAGGCTTTCAAAATGAAGGAAAATGAGTCCATTAATGAGATGTATTCCAGATTCACTCTCATTATAAATGGACTCAAGCTCTTGGGGAAAGTGTACCTTGAAAAAGAGATGGTTAGAAAAGTTATCAGATCTCTTTCCAAGAGATGGGAAACGAAAGTTATAGCCATTCAAGAAGCTAAAGATTTGAATGTACCTAAGTTGGAAGAGTTGGTGGGATCTCTAATGACTCATGAAATGACGATGAAGATTCATGACGAGGAAGAGACCACCTCAAAAAAGAAGGATCTAGCTCGCAAAGCTGAAGCTTCCCATGAACTTGTAGAGAGTAGCGTGATTCTGACCAAGATATGGCGTTCATCACTCGAAAGTTCAAGAAGTTCCTAACAAACCTCGCAAGATGGAAAAATGAAATGAAGTCACTCAAACCAATCACAACAACAAAGAAACAATAGTGATTGGAGTTTAAGAGAGAATCCCGATGCTTATTATGAATGCAGCAGAAATGGACACATCAAGAAATACTGCCCATAGCTTAAGAATAAATCGACAAGCAGCAGCAGCCGAGATACTAAAGGAAAAAAGTTCAAATCTAGAAAAGCTCTGCTGACTTGGGATGACTCTGATGAAAGTAATAAAGAGATGAGCGAAAAAGATGATATAGCTCAGATATGCTTTATGGCAAAGGATGGTCACTCAAATGAGGTAATCCATTTTGCCAATCTTGATTACGATAAGCTTAAGTTAGCCTTCCTTAAAGTGAGTGAAAATCATGAGAAGTTAAAGCTTAAAAATGCTGTCCTTAAAAAGAAGGTCCTTTCTTTGATCAACATTGTTGAAGAGTTGGCTAGTGAGAACGAAGAGCTAGATGAAAAGATTGAGTTTTATATCAACGAAAATACTTCTTTAAAAATGATCTGATTGCTTTTAAAAAGCAAAACTCTGACTTGTCTTCAGAAATCCAGTCTCTCAAATGTATAAAAATCCTTGTAGAAAATAAGCTTTTAAAATCTCAATCGGAAAAATTTTCTATTCAAAAGGAAAATTTACAAAAGGAGATCAAAGATCTGAATTTTACTCTTTCAAATTTTAAACAAGGAAGAGAGAACTTGGATTTGATTTTGGGAAGACAAACACGTGTATTTAAAAAGAGTGGGATTGGTTATGATCCTTCTAAGAAGTAAAAGGATTACTAAAATTTCTTTGGCAAGAACCTAGCCTCCTGTTCACCATTCACACTTCGTACAGCTTCTAATAAGAAGGGGCACTTGGTGAAAAATTATCCACATAAAATAACTGAAAATCAACAGTCTTTTTCTGTCAATAATAGTAGAATGAAGCAAGTTTGGGTGCCGAGATCTTGTATATCTAATCTTCCAGAGCCCAAGAAAGTGTGGTACCCAAAGCATCAAAACCAGAATCTATTGTATGTATGCTTGAAAGCAAAGGTGGATCCAAACAAGTGGATCCTCGACAGTGGGTGCTTAAGGCACATGATGGGTGATCGTTCACTGTTCACACACCTCACTCTAAAGGATGCTGGCTTGGTTACCTTCGGAGACAATTCAAAGAGAAAAATCATAGGTAAAGATAAAATCGGTAACTGTTCGATCTCTATTGATAATGTGTCTTTAGTTGATAGCTTGAAGTTTAATTTGATTAGCATTAATCAACTAATCGATAGTGGACACAAAGTTTGTTTAAAAGGTGATCATTGCCTGACCCGTCATGCCTCAAATGGAGATACCTTGGTTGGTAAGTGAGATGGTAGCATATATACTCTTTCTTTTGATGGGTTCAATTCTTCTCGAGAAATCTGCCTTTCTGTTCAACAAATTGATACTTGGTTGTGGCATCGTAGATTAGGTCATGTGCATATGGACTTAATCAAGAAATTACTCTCGAAAGAACTTGTTAGAGGCTTACCAAATTTGAAATTTCTCGAGGATAAGTTTTGTGATGCCTGTCAACACGGCAAATAATCAAATACTTCTTTTCATGCCAAAATAATTGTTTCTACCTTCCATCCTCTTCAACTATTTCATTTAGATCTTTTTGGCCCTACAAGACATGCTAGCCTTGGTTGAAAATTTATGCATTTGTCATTGTTGACGATTTTTCTAGATACACCTGGGTTCTATTTTTAACTCATAAGGATAAAGCTTTTGAAAAATTCTTTAGCCTCATAAAGCTTCTCTAAAATGAGAAGAAGTTGAAACTTGTGAAAATTTGAAATGATCACGGCGGTGAGTTTGAAAAAGATTTTATTCCTTTTTGTGATGTAAATGGCATTGCTCATGAATTTTCTGCTCCTTGGACTCCCCAAAAAAATAGAGCAGTAGAGAGAAAGAATCGTACTCTTCAAGAGATGGTTAGAACAATGCTTCATGAAAACTCTTTGCCAAAATATTTTTGGGCCGAAGCTATCAACACTTCTTGTTACGTTTTGAACAGGGTACTCATTAGACCCAATCTTGACAAAACTCCTTACGAACTTTTCTCAAATTGAAAACCAAAAATTAATTACTTCAAGGTTGTCGGTTGCAAGTGTTTCATTTTAAATAATCATTAGAACTTGGGTAAGTTTGATGCAAAATCTGACGAGGGTATCTTTCTTGGTTATTCCGTGAAGAGTAGATCATATAGAGTTTATAATCATAGGACTCTTGCTATTGAAGAGTCAATGCATGTTGTATTTGAGGAATCTAATATTGTAAATCCAATGCAGATGACGACAGCGAATGTCTCCCTCTCAGTTTCAATAAATTAGATATCTCAACCAATGGAGAAGGCAGTTCAAACTCATCTGAAAAAGAAAAGATGAAACTTAACCTCTTCCCAAGAGCTGGAAGTATTCCTTTAACCACCCAAAGGAGCAAATAATTGGGAATGTCGAATGTCTTTTCCGTGCAGATTTTGCTTTTTCTTTCTCAAATTAAGTCTAAAAATATTCATGAGGCTCTCAAAGATGATTGGTGGATCCTTGCCATGCAAGAAGAATTGAATCAATTTGAAAGAAGTAATGTTTGGACTTTAGTCCCGCCTCCGATTTAACAAAAGGTTATTGGCACTAAGTGGGTTTTTCGAAACAAATTTGATGAAGATAACCATATTGTTTGAAATAAGGCTAGACTAGTAGCCCAAGGATATAATAAAGTTGAAGGCGTCGATTTTGACAGAACTTTTGCCCCTCTGCTTGACTTGAAGCTACCTGAATGCTTTTGGCATTTTCATGTCATATGAATTTCGAACTTTATCAAATGGACGTGAAAAGTGCCTTCTTGAATGGGGTCATTCAGGAGGAAGTTTTTGTTAAACAACCTCCCGGTTTTGAAAACGAAAAATACCTCAATCATGTTTTTAAATTGAAAAAGGATTTGTATGGTCTTAAACAAGCTCCTCGAGCTTGGCATGATCGTCTTAGCAACTTTCTCATTGATCATGGATTCTCTCGTGGTAAAGTTGATACTACTCTTTTTACCAAATCTAAAAATTTGCATATTCTTATTGTCCAAATCTATGTTGATGATATCATTTTTGAAGCCACTAACGATAATTTGTGTCAAGAGTTTGCCGAGAATATGAGTAGGGAATTTGAGATAAGTATGATGAGAGAACTCATTTTCTTCCTCGGTCTTGAAATCAAGCAATCAAAAGAAGGAATATTCATCGATCAATTGAAGTACATACGTGAGCTTTTAAAAAGGTTTGGTATGAATAATGCTAAACCTAGAGGTACTTGTATCTCTCCTAGCTTAAATCGTGTTAAAGATGTCGATCATAAACTCTTTCGTGGCATGATTGGTAGTTTTATATCTTACCGCTTCTAGACCTGATATTATTTTTAGCGTATGTATATGTGTCCGTTTTCAATTTTGTCCCAAACAATCTCATCTTACCGCTGTCAAATGCATATTTAAATACTTGTCTGATATTAGTTGGATTTTTTTATTCCAATTACGTTGGTTGTCTAGTTGATTGCAAAAGCACTAGTGGTACTTGTCAATTCCTTGGTAAATTACTTTTGTCCTGGAATAGTAAGAAACAAACATCCAGGGCATTATCCACCGTCGAGGCAGAGTATGTTGCAGTTGGTAGCTGTTGTGCTCAAGTTCTTTGGATGTGTCAAATCTTACAGGATTTTATTTTTTCCTTAGATAATATTCCTATTATGTGCGATAGTAGTGGTGCTATTGATATTAGTAAAAATCATGTTCAACACTCTCGCATAAAGCACATCAATATCCGTCACCACTTTCTCAGAGACAACATTCCGAAACGATTAATAGCTTAATAGAACTCAAGAAAGTAGGTTCGGAAGATCAGCTTGCGGACATCTTCACGAAACCCTTAGCTGAAGCTAGTTTTTGTACTCTCTGCCGCCGCTTAGGAATGTGCGATCTTAGCTAGATGTCGTTTTTTTGTCTTCATCTTTGACTGAAACTTTTTTCATCTGCTTATTTCATTCGAACGAATTTAACCTTTTATTCGAATGAAATCTCTGGCCAAAGTTTTTTTGAAACTTCCATTTGAATGAAAATTGGATTTCATTATAGTTAAACCTAACTTAAAATAGCCTTCACTCTTTGACATTTTCATTTGATTCGAAACTCCTTTCATTCTAATGAAAACTCGCTTAAAATTGCCTCCTTTATGAGATTTTCATTCGCTTCGAAACTCCCTTCGTTCGAATGAAAACTCCTTTCATTCGATTTGAAACTCCTTTTATTCGAATAAAACTCACCTAAAATTGCCTTCCTCTCTGAAATTTTCATTCGATCGAAAATTCCTTTCATTCGAATGAAAATCCTTAACCTATAAATAGTCTCTTTCACTTTTCACTGTTTACTTTTCACAGTTCATTTTTCATTCGATCAAAACCTCTTCCTATTTGTTTCTTGCCTTCATCTGCCATGGACAGATCATCCACGTGCCGACCTCGCTCCAGACACCGTCTCAGACTTCAAGAAGAAAGTGATAGTCACCCTGAAGTGATCCATGTTCAAACTCGTCGTGGCACTCGCACTTGCACTCAATCATCTTCTCTCACTGTTCCATCTGCTTCTGCTGCCCCCACTTCCTGTGACACCCTGAACCTACAGTTCGGTTTGTTTCCGTAAATTTTCTTTCTACTTTAGTAGTAGTTTTTCCAAGTCATTATTTTAGAACATTTAACGACAATTATTATAACTGGTATTATTAAGGACCTTTAGCGACACTTTTTATATATACTTAACGTCGATGTGTATTGCAGCGATAAATTTATTTAAAGCATTGGTATATTTTTAGGGACAATCCAATTTCGTAGCGGTCTACTTATTAGCGACATTTTAACTATCTATTTATTAGCGACGTTTTGGCAAACAAGACATCATAATAACTCGTTGCTAAATTTTCTTAATGCATAAATAACCATAAGATAGATTGTTGGACCAATTTCGCAATAGTCAGTTTGGGTAAGAGGTTTTTAGCGACAAATGAAGGGGTAAGGTTTTCTTTCTTTGTCTAACTAGGGTTTCAGATCATGTATATATACATAATATTCTCCGGCAGCCGCTCAAAGGGCTCCTATTCAAGCCGTCGTACACATTACTGAGAGAGAGAGAGAGAGAGAGAGAGAGAGAGCAGCTAAGGG
Organism: Escallonia herrerae; assembly: GCA_033070095.1. NCBI lineage: Eukaryota > Viridiplantae > Streptophyta > Magnoliopsida > Escalloniales > Escalloniaceae > Escallonia > Escallonia herrerae. Next base: position 15,554 of record JAVXUP010002358.1, on the reverse strand, counting down.
CTAAGGGAATCACACTGTAAGAATTCTTATTTCCTTCTAATTTTCATTTGTTATTTGGATAAATATGAGTGTTTCTGTGTGTGTTTTACGCATGGGGTATGTTGTATGTGTGTAGATGAAAGGGGGAAGGGAAGAAACTGCCGTCAGGCAGCGTGTGTTTAGGGTTCGTTTATGCTGTACGGGTCACAACCGAGTTTGGGGCTGTGAAAGAGGGGATGTGGCTGCTGGGTATCTACTGATGAGGGTGTGAATGGGCGTGGAAGATAGGGGCGCTGCCCAAGTAGCGTGATGGTGCATTAGGTATTTTCTTGTGCCGTGAATATGCGGTTGAGGCTGCGTTGAGGCAGGCCTGTACGTGCTCGCGACCTCTGTGGGTAGACAGCCACGGCTGTCCAGTGAGGGTGCGTTGCGGGTTATCAGTGAGTGAAGGGTGCATAACGAAGGGACTGTGAATGGTGGAGCATGCGTGCGGGTGTGCGTACCTGACGTGCCCGTGGAGTTGCAACTGAGTCGTGAGTTGTGGGTGCGTGTGTACCCGGTAACGAAGAGTAGCCGTTAATGCAAGTGTGTATATAGACCAGTGTATGTGAGTGTTAGTGTGTGCGTGAGAGAGTGCTGTGAGGTGTGTGCTGTGTATGTGACTATGTGAAAACATGAATGCACCACTGCCGTGAGGCAGTGGGTGCAATGGCTAGAACTGATTTGTGCATGCAAGTGTGAATATTGTATGTTGTGGGTGCTGTGCATGAGTAGAGAAGAGGGGGAGGCAGCCATGGGTGTAGTGTTTTGCAGTGTTTGTGAGAAGAAAAAAAGAAAGGTAGTGTAGTAGGTATGTGAGTGTGAGTCCAATGTGTGAGGTAGTGTGTGCGTGAATATATATATATATATATGGGAGCTGATCCATTGATAACGCTAGCAAAATAGGAGAAGTTGCTAGCCCGATCTGGCCGTCCACGCGCGATCTGTGGACAGTCCAGATATTTTTTTTTTTTTTATGTTTTTTTAAGTCTGTCCGCTACATTATGTAGCGGACGATTTTTTGACAAAAATACCCTCCAACTTAAAAACAGCTCGTCCGCTACATTATGTAGCGGACGGACTTTTCTGACATTTTGCTCTGACACTCTGTCTCTCTGTCTCTGTCTCTCATCCGCTACATTATGTAGCGGACAAGTTTTCTAACACTTTTTTTCTCTCTCTTTCATCCGCTACATTATGTAGCGGATGAATATTAATTTTTTGAAAAAACCCAATGTGTCAGATCTGGAAAAGAGAGAACTCTTTTCATTTTCTCTCTCTTCCTCATCTCTCGTTCTCTCCATCTTCTCCCTCTCCCTCTCCCTCATACCCATTCTCTGAAGATGGCAAATCTCGAAATGAGGTTGTCATGGCAGATCTCGAAATTGCTGAGACTGACATTTTCGTAACGAGATTTGCGGAATTAGTGAGTGAAATCGGAGGGTAGACGGTCGGTGGCGACACTGATTGAAGGCGGCGACAGTGGCTGTTGCGGTGGTGGGTATCTATTTGTCTGTGTTGTCTTGGTGAATTTAAAGGTGGAAGATGATGATGACATTTATTACTACACTGACGACGTTTTCTCTTAATTGATCAATGAAGATGTTTTCAATGGCCAACACCAAATGCAGCAACTATTACAGCAGTAGCAGCCTGACATGATTGGCCTAGATTCTTCTTTAAATGTTTTGATCTCTTCTGGGCTGGCTTTTGCCTTTGGTGCAGCTGGATGGGATGCTCCTATCATGTCTTCTAGACTTGGTTACAGCCAAAATGACCCCAAGAGTCTGAGTGAGCAGTTGAATAGCATTTCTAAGTAAAATGAACTTGTCCGCTACATAATGTAGCGGATGAGAGAGAGAGAGAGAGAGACAGACAGACAGAGTGTCAGAGCATTAATGAGAGAAAGAGAAAAAAATGTTAGAAAAGTCCATCCGCTACATAATGTAGCGGACGGGCTGTTTTTAAGTTGGAGGATATTTTTGTCAAAAAATCGTCCGCTACATAATGTAGCGGACGTACTTAAAAAAAACGTAAAAAAAAGATCCGGACCGTCCACAAATCACGCGTGGACGGCCAGATCGCGCTAGCAACTTCTCCTATTTTGCTAGCGCTATCAATGGATCAGCTATATATATATATATATATATATATATATATATATATATATATATATATATATATATATATATATATATATATGGGAGCCGATCCACACCCACCGGTGGAGAAATAAAATTTCTCTACCAAACCGCTACAAAGAGTAGCGGTTGGCATTATTGATTGCAAATACACAACCACAACACTTTGTTGCGGTTGCGCCCCCTGTGGACCCCCCTCCCCTTCCCCCCGTCTCCCCCCCACCCCTACCCCCTGCCCAACCGTAACAAAGAGTTACGGTTGGCCCCCCTTCACCCACGTGGTCTCCCTCTTCCCCGCCACTTGGCCTTCCCCCTTCCCCTTCCCCCATGTCCCCCCTTCCCCCGTTCTCCCCTCGGCCGCCACGTGGCCTCCCCTTCCCCCCATGGCCCCCCCATGCCCCCAACCGCAACAAAGTGTTGCGGTTGGCCCCCTTCCCCCGGTCCCCCTTCCCCTTCCCCCGCCACGTGTCCCTGTCCCCCTCTTCCCCCGCCACGTGGCATCCCCTCCCTCGCCACGTGGCCCCGTCCCCCCACCATGCCCAACCGCAACACTTTGTTGCGGTTGGCATGCCAACCGCAACAATGTGTTGCGGTCCCCCCACCCCACGTGGTGTCCCCCCCCCCCCCCGTGATGCCCCCTTCCCACCGTGATGCCCCCTTCCCCATGGCCCCCCCTTCCCCCTCCCGTGATGCCACGTGGTCACTCACGGATTTTTTTTATCTTCTTTCTTCTCTTTCCTTCGCTTTTTTCTCTTTATAAACTCTCCTCCCCGAACCCTTTCTTCCACTTTTCTTCCACTCTCCATCATCTTTACCAACTATCTTCGTACTCCATATCTCACCTACAACAATACAAACAAAAAAATTTTATGCTAGAAGCTCGGTGGATAACCGCAAGAAGATTGCTGGATTTTTCTTTAAATATATCAAGTCAAAACAAGTAAGTATTTTTTGGGTTTTCTTGTAATTGAATTCAATGTTAATTTCAAAGTTCAAAAATAGTCATTGTAGACTCAAATTGAAGATAACGAAAAATACAAATTGAAGGAAAAAAAAATCAGATCAATCCGAGATCGGATGAGCGGTATTACATTTATAGATTCCAAAATAGCGATTTTTTAGGGCGTCTAAATTAAGATTTTTCAAGAATTTATAAAAATATCTAGAGCTAGATTTTGCCAAAGTACGAAAAAGAGACCCTAGTTATTTTTAAAATATCTATATCAGGGAAAAATTTCAAATTTTTTCAAAGACTGGAAAGGGGTTAACTGATTGAGGGGAACCTTATAACTTTGTAGTGTAATTTAAAATATCAAGCCAGCGCGATTTCGTGCGAAACTTTTATGCGAATCCTAGGACGTTGGGAAGTTCCATCCCCCAGGATTTCGGGCCATTCCGAAGTCGTTAGCTATTTTTTGGCCGAACGGGCTTTTAAGCGCTCGATCCGGACACCGGTTCGGGATTTTTGGGCGAAAAGTCCGTAGAATACTTTTTAGATCAAGAATGAATTCGGGAAGCTTAAAATAGCATTTCAAAGCACTTTTGAGATCGTTCTGATGCCAGGGGCATTTTGGTAATTTGCCACCCCGAGAGGGGTATTTTGATAATTTTATAGTGTTAAAATTTTCAAAAGACTTTCTAGTCCAGAAATGTAAGTAAAACACCTGAAATGTTGTTTTAAAGCTGGTTTGGGGCGTTAGGGTGATAATGAACCCCCGAGGGCATTTCGATAATTTGTCGCTTATCGGGAGTATTTTGGTAATTGAACATTGTAACACAACTGGAGGAAATAATTTTGGTTTAAGACACTGTGTGTGCTACTAGGGTGTAACACTATGTGTGTTTAATGTGAATACGAAACATAATTGTCGCTAAAGGTGAAAACTTAATTAGACAGTTTTTCACAAATTTATAAAAAATAGCTAGAGCTAGATTTTGCCAAAGTGCGAAAAAGAGACCCTAGTTATTTTTAAAAGATCTATATCAGGAAAAAATTTCAGATTTTTTCAAAGACTGAAAAGGGGTTAACTGATTGAGGGGAACCTTGTAACTTTGTAGTGTAATTTAAAATATCAAGCCAGCGCGATTTCGCGCGAAACTTTTATGAGAACCCTAGGATGTTGGGAAGTTCCATCCTCCAGGATTTCGGGCCATTCCAAAGTCGTTAGCTATTTTTTGGCCGAACGGGCTTTTAAGCGCTCGATCCGGACACCGGTTCGGGATTTTTGGGCGAAAAGTCCGTAGAATACTTTTTAGATCAAGAATGAATTCGGGAAGCTTAAAATAGCATTTCAAAGCACTTTTGAGATTTTTGATGCCAGGGGCATTTTGGTAATTTGCCACCCCGAGAGGGGTATTTTGGTAATTTTACAGTTTTAAGTTTTTCAAAGGACTTTCTAGTCCAGAAATGTAAGTAAAACACCTGAAAGGTTGTTTTGAAGCTGGTTTGGGGTGTTAGGGTGATAATGAACCCCCGGGGGCATTTTGGTAATTTGCCGCTCATCGGGGGTATTTTGGTAATTGAACATTGTAACACAACTGGAGGAAATAATTTTGGTTTAAGACATTGTGTGTGTTCCTAGGGTGTAACACTATGTGTGTTTAATGTGAATACGAAACGTAATTGTCGCTAAAGGTGAAAACTTAATTAGACAGTTCTTCACAAATTTTTTAAAAATAGCTAGAGCTAGATTGTGCCAAAGTGCAAAAAAGAGACCCTAGTTATTTTTAAAAGATCTATATCAGGGAAAAATGTTAGGTTTTTCCAAAGACTAGAAAGGGGTTAACTGATTGAGGGGAACCTTGTAACTTTGTAGTGTAATTTAAAATATCAAGCCAGCACGATTTCGCGCGAAACTTTTATGCGAACCCTAGGACGTTGGGAAGTTCCATCCCCCAGGATTTTGGGCCATTCCGAAGTCGTTAGCTATTTTTTGGCCGAACGGGCTTTTAAGCACTTGATCCGGACACCTGTTCAGGATTTTTGGGCGAAAAGTTCGTAGAATACTTTTAGATCAAGAATGAATTCGGGAAGCTTAAAATAGCATTTCAATGCACTTTTGAGATCGTTCTGATGCCAGGGGCATTTTGGTAATTTGCCACCCCGAGAGGGGTATTTTGGTAATTTTACGGTGTTAAGTTTTTCAAAGGACTTTCTAGTCCAGAAATGTAAGTAAAACACCTGAAAGGTTGTTTTGAAGCTGGTTTGGGGCGTTAGGGTGATAATGAACCCCCGGGGGCATTTCGATAATTTGCCGCTCATCGGGGGTATTTTAGTAATTGAACATTGTAAAATTTTCCGCACCTGGAGGAAAGAGTCTTTATTTTTATTTTATTTAATTCTATGACTTGTTGAGAATGATATAATTTTTATTTTTTAGATTTCAGTATAAATATGGATGCAACTGGAGGAAATACTTTTTGTGAAGATTCTGATCCACCTTACTTGGGTCAAGTTTTTCAAACACTGGACGAAGTTGAAGCATACTATAGAGCATATTCGAAAACGATAGGTTTCGGTATTAGAACTAAGACTACTAGAAAACGGGCGAATACAGATCAAATTTGTGGAAGACTATTTGAGTGTCATAGAGGAGCACCGTATGTACCCCCGGTTGTTCGGATCAGTGACGAAGGGCCATCAAGACAAAGAAAACGGGACACATTTTCGGGTACTGGCTGCAAGGCCCATGTGTATGCAGTACACCGGAAAATGAAAACCATTGGGTTGTGACGGGAGTGGAGTTGAGCCATAATCATCAGTTGATGACCCCTAGTAAGATTGGTCAAATTCATCAACACCGAGAAATAAGCGCGGCACACAGACAACTGATATTTACAATGGCCGAGGCTAAAATTCCACCTTCTAGAATGATGGGGGTTTTCTCAAGCCAGTCTGGGGGGATTGACAAGTTGAGTTTCAACGAAGTAGACCTTCGAAATGAACTTCGTGCTCAGAGGAGAGAGTCTTTCGGTAAGAGTGATTCTCAAGCTACACTTGATATCTTCAGGCACCTTCAGAGTGAGAATTCTGGCTTTTTCTATAGTCTCCAACTGGATGATGAGAACCGCATTAGTACTATATTTTGGGCGGATGCCCGTTCTAGAGCTGCTTACCAAAATTTTGGGGATGTTGTGACGTTTGACACCACATACCGCACAAATAAGTACTCTATGCCTTTTGCTCCGTTCACCGGGGTGAACCACCACTATCAGTCAATCTGTTTGGCTTTGCCCTGCTTAGGGATGAGACGGAGGAGTCATTTACGTGGTTATTTGAAACGTGGCTTAAAGCAATGTATCATATTCCTCCAAAGACCATCATCACCGACCAAGATCTGGCAATGAAAAATGCAATCGCTAAGGTCCTTCCAGATACTCACCATGGCCTGTGCACATGGCACATAAGCAACAAATATCCCGAACGGCTTCACAATGTATATGCAAACCATCCGACATTCAAGACTGACTTTAATACATGTGTGAAGAAATCGTTGACGGTAGACGTGTTCGAGGAGAGGTGGGCCAAGTTAATGGATGACTACCATTTGCACAATCATGAATGGTTACAATCGTTGTATGAGATCAAGACACAGTGGGTCGGTGCCTACACCAAGAAGTTTTTTGCAGCCGGAATGACTACGACCTCGAGAAGCGAAGGTATGAATGCATTCTTTGATGGGTACGTAGGCCATTCTTCAAGTATAACAGAGTTCGTACTAGAGATGCAGAAAGCCCTTGACAAGCAATTTTTCCTTGAGAGAGAAGCCGACGCGGCTACAGTTTACAGAGAAAGAGCCATAGTAGTTTTTTCACCTTTGGAGGCTCATGCGGCTCAAGTCTATACCAAGGAAATGTTTAGACAGTTTCAAGAGGAACTACTAAAGTCGAATCAATATAGCATGACAAAGTTGCACGAGTATTCCACCAGAGTGATCAAGGTTTATGCTTTGACAAATGTGACGAATTTCGCCAATCCGTGCTCTTCGTCGGCTCCGAGGAGCAGAAGACATTTTACCGTAGCAGTTTGTATGGACACCGGGTTGGTTAATTGCAACTGTCAACTGTTTGAGCATAAAGGTATACTTTGTCGACACGCGTTGAGGGTTTTAGCGCCAAGAATGCTCATGAAATCCCTCCACAGTATATCTTGGAACGGTGGACGAAGGAAGCCAATAGAGTCCACGGTCACATTCCTTACGTGCCCAATGTTTCAGTTGATTTCGAGCAATCTGAGACGCTGCGATATAATCACCTTTGTAACATCATGCACGGTTTATCATTGGATGCAGCGTCAACATTTGATGGGTACAGGTATCAAGTTGAAGCAGCCGCACGGGATAAGGCTAACCTTGCACAGTTTAGGATGGCATTACCAGAAAGACGGGACACTCCGACTAGTCGGACGACTCCAGCCGGTAGATTCAATCGAGCTTCACAGCCAGTCATTGACGGCACTAGCCTGCAAGGTGAGGAGGACGACATTTTTGATCCGATTATTTCTCAAACAAAAGGGCGAAAACGAGCAATACGCATGAAGAATCCGATTGAAGAAGCAACGGGTCAAAAAAAATTGCGAAAGTGTGCGTTGTGTAATAAGATGACTGATCATGACAAGAGAAACCATTATAAAGTGTTAGGTATCGAACCTGGCAGTATGGTCGAGGAGGACGATGATGATGATAAGTGTTAGGGTTAATGTTTCAGTTGTATAAATTGAACTTTTATAATGTTTAAATTTGTGATTTGGTTTGTGGAATCATAGCTTCCGAAAAATACGTAATTTTTTTTGTCATTTTTTTTTGCTCATTGAACCTTAGGCGTGCTAGTTAGCCCATTTGTATCAATTTCGGAAAAAATCGAGACACATTATTTTTTGGGTTTTCCTAGGAAGGGCCTGTTCGGGCACACTTTAGGGCCCAATTCATAACTTCCGAAAAATTACGTAATTTTTTTTGTCACTTTTTTTTTGCTCATTGCACCTTAGGCACGCTAGTTAGCCCATTTGTATCAATTTTGAAAAAACCGAGACACATTATTTTTTGGGTTTTCCTAGGAAGGGCCTGTTCGGGCACACTTTAGGGCCCAATTCATAACTTCCGAAAAATTACGTAATTTTTTTGTCACTTTTTTTTTGCTCATTGCACCTTAGGCACGCTAGTTAGCCCATTTGTATCAATTTCGGAAAAACCGAGACACATTATTTTTTGGGTTTTCCTAGGAAGGGCCTGTTCGGGCACACTTTAGGGCCCAATTCATAACTTCCGAAAAATTATGTAATTTTTTTTGTCACTTTTTTTTGCTCATTGAACCTTAGGCACGCTAGTTAGCCCATTTGTATCAATTTCGGAAAAAAACCGAGACACATTAATTTAATTTCAAACCTTAATATCCAAAATCCAACAATAGTAATAATAAACACATACGAATGTCTACTACATCTCAGGATAATGGTAAGGAAGGCGTCTAGCTACACCCTTTTTCAGCTCCCAGGCTATCCTATATCTAAACGTCAAGGCATCGTTTCGAGACCACGTTTCATATTCGAGCACATCTGAGCGAGCTATGTAGTCCATGTACTTGAGGACGTAAATCCCGCAATCATGACTGTTATATTGCTTTGGTCGGTTTTCTATCGTCACGACCGTCCAAGGATCTATCATGGTTTTGCTCGTGATGGCTTCCCCCTTAAAATGTCGACACGCTAGTGGAATAATAGTAGTCTGCATCCAACAATAAAAAAAGTTATCAAGCCTATGTAACAAGAAGAATAGACTATGAGCGAAGGTCAAGATATAAACTAACCACCGCATTGATGTACGTGGAGTACATCTGCGCCAGCTGCTGACCAGGTCCGTCTTCCCTTAGGCTATCGTATATGTGGACCACTTTATTCTCTGGAAAGAGAACTAATAGGAAGAAGTGGCTTGCATGAAGAGCAGGTAGCATGATTAGGTTCGCATCAGCTGCGTGACATTGATAGTCCGCGTTCAAGTAGGAAAGCACGTTTGCAGATGGTCGCCATTCACCCTTGCTTGTCCCTCGCTTCCTCCTCCATTCTGTGAACTCCTTCATGCTATTCACCATGAAGGGGATAACAAAAGAGGCATACATGTTGAGCTTCAAAGTTTGGCAGGGGTTATAATTTAGCTCTCTAACACGGAGCAGATCTATATAAGCGTCAATGAGAAAATTTGAAATATCTGTGTTCGGCGCCAACAGTCTTAGATCTGAGTGAGCTAGGAATGAAGCAACAGGAAAGTCTGCTGTAGCGATTGGCTCATGCCCAAAGTAGTGCCGGTCGATCCAATCCCTTTTGGCCGGACTCAATGGCTTCGTCGGTTGTCCTTTATCCGACCGGATGCTTGGGCGCGATGCCTGGATTCCTACTTGGGTCACCTGACTCTGGGGCTGAGAGTCGTACGCGTCAGGAGGCAAGCGACTAGACGGCTCCCACACCTGACTCTGGGGCTGATAGTCGTACGCGTCAGGAGGGAAGCGAGTAGACGGCTCCCACACCTGACTCTGGGGCTGATAGTCGTACGCGTCAGGAGGGAAGCGAGTAGACGACTCCCACACCTGACTCTGGGGCTGATAGTCGTACGCGTCAGGAGGCAAGCGACTAGACGGCTCCCCTTGGTAACCCCGGTACGCAAGACTAAAGTTTTGAACTTCAGTCTTGTACCTCTCAATGGACCTCTTGAGATTGTCAGGAGCCTGCGCGACAAACCAGTCAAACCCCTCCAGCTGCTTGAACACCTCAGTGCCCTGGTCAACCTAAAAAACATGCATACAAAATATGGCTAATCATTTCAGGCATGGTCGATAAGGTGCGCAAATAAAAATTGAAACAACACTAGCATGACTTACAATGTTCAATGCCCAGAACTGGTCATAGATCTCACGTGGCGCATACGATGTCTTCCTTGCCTGGGAAGGGCGATTCACCCTCGTGCGCGTCACCTTGAGAAACCATTGTAAGGTACTCCTCAATGCTGATGCTGTCGTGCCTTCAGCGATACAAGGCTATCATATGTTTCTTGCCAGGTATTCCACTGTTGCACCTCGTCGCTCAACAAATTCAAGGCATCAGGCACCTCGAAGTTCGGCCCTCGACCACTCCTGTATGGCCGCATGTCTACAGCGGGTTTTGGTATCCCTTGTAGACAGCCAGCTTGCCTCATAGCTCGATCGGGCATCTGAAACTCACATACTTCGAAGTGAATAAGCGGCACCCGAACCAAACCTGCCAGCACGTACGACACCGGAAGTTGCCAACACCACTCATCCAACCGATGCATCACCTTGCTATATGGCTGCCACGTCACCTGGGATGCATTGAGTATCTCTAGTTCCCCCCGATAGAACTTTAGATGGTGGTGCGGGTCTACCCGTCTCCTCCGGTTGGTCGTAGGCCCCCAGGCCCACACCCTAGGCCACGTCTCATCGGAATATTCCCGCGGTTGTGGACGACCCGTGGGTAGCCTCTCGTAAGACCAAACCTGTGAATGCAAACATTATCTGGAATTAGTAATTAATCCCGAATATATTGACACGTCAACCAAGAAAATAAATGCTCAAACCTGTAATAGAGTGAGGCAGGCGGCAATGGACTTGGCACCCTTTCTCGTAGCTTTGTGCAGTGCTCGATATAGGTGCGCAAGGACAGCTGAACCCCACGAATACGAGTATACCTCCTCAAGATCCTCCAAGAACACCATATACTTCGGATGCACCGTGTTTTTCGAATGCGTCGGAAGTAATATGGCTCCAATAATATACAGAAGGAATGCTTTCGTATACGTCACGAAATCGTGAGGAGTGTATTCATCCGGTAGCACGCCATACTGCTCTCTCAGCCATTTAAGTTTGATGCCGTTTGTTGTAAGAGCTTCCCTTGGAATTCCCGGAAAATACTGCTAGCCATCTTCGCTATGGATGCAGACGTTTTGCTCGAAGTAATGGGTTGCCGTGACATGGGATTCCAAGTATAAATCCGACGTCCTCTAATGTAATAGTCATTTCACCAAACCGGAAGTGAAATGAGTTCGTCTCGCTCCTCCATCGTTCAACTAGAGCGGATATAAGGCAATCGTCGTGTCGAGACCAAATCCCGGGATCGGTGAACATAGATAAATTTTGACGGTGTAATAGTTGTATTTGTTCCTCGTTTAGTACCCACTCTTCAAGGTGACTTGTGCTTTGAATTGTTTCCAAAACACCCCTATCGACACCGTCAAATACGTGCCTCGCGACGTGGTCATCGTCATCGTATAGGATTGATGTATCATGAGGTCCGGCGTTGAAATTCATATATCTAAGAACAAAATATAATCGTAAACCAACTTAGTATCCATAATATTTACATTCCAAAACTATAAATGGATCTTTAACCTAGCTTACCAACGCATTAGCAATAGTAATTATCTCATTATTTCAATGTATTAAAACAATTCCTCACTTCCCACCACTCCGAACGCTTAATTACGCTAGTTCCCTAAAATTTAGCGCCAACGTGGTTATTTAGCAATATACCCCCTGATGGCCGCTACACCCCAACACCTCAAAACCGCTTTAAAACTACTTTTTAAATGTATTACATCAATTATATACCAAATATTTCCTTTATCAAATTTTAAAGGGGATGAGTTACCAAAACACCCCCAACTTATGCAAAATACCCCCTGGCAGCTATCGACCCAACAAACATCTCAGAACAAGGGTACAATAACTTTTCGGGTGTCTTACACTCCTATTATTTCCTCCAGTTGTGTTACAATGTTCAATTACCAAAATACCCCCGATGAGCGGCAAATTACCGAAATGCCCCGGAGGTTCATTATCACCCTAACGCCCCAAACCAGCTTCAAAACAACCTTTCAGGTGTTTTACTTACATTTCTGGACTAAAAAGTCCTTTGAAAAACTTAACACCGTAAAATTACCAAAATACCCCTCTCGGGGTGGCAAATTACCAAAATGCCCCTGGCATCAGAACAATCTCAAAAGTGCTTGAAATGCTATTTTAAGCTTCCCGAATTCATTCTTGATCTAAAAAGTATTTTACGGACTTTTCGCCCAAAAATCCCGAACCGGTGTCCGGATCGAGCGCTTAAAAGCCCGTTCGGCCAAAAAAATAGCTAACGACTTCGGAATGGCCCGAATTCCTGGGGAATGGAACTTCCCAACATCCTAGGGTTCTCATAAAAGTTTCGCGCGAAATCGCGCTAGCTTGATATTTTAAATTACACTGCAAAGTTACAAGGTTCCCCGTATCAGTTAACCCCTTTCCAGTCTTTGGAAAAATCTGAAATTTTTCCCTGATATAGATCTTTTAAAAATAACTAGGGTCTCTTTTTTGCACTTTGGCAAAATCTAGCTCTAGCTATTTTTTATAAATTTGTGAAAAACTGTCTAATTAAGTTTTCACCTTTAGCGACAATTACGTTTCGTATTCACATTAAACACACATAGTGTTACACCCTAGGAACACACACAGTGTCTTAAACCAAAATTATTTCCTCCAGTTGTGTTACAATGTTCAATTACCAAAATACCCCCAATGAGCGCAAATTATCGAAATGCCCCCGGGGTTCATTATCACCCTAACGCCCCAAACCAGCTTCAAAACAACCTTTCAGGTGTTTTACTTACATTTCTGGACTAAAAGTCCTTTGAAAAACTTAACACCGTAAAATTACCAAAATACCCCTCTCGGGGTGGCAAATTACCAAAATGCCCCTGGCATCAGAACGATCTCAAAAGTGCATTGAAATGCTATTTTAAGCTTCCCGAATTCATTCTTGATCTAAAAAGTATTCTACGGACTTTTCGCCCAAAAATCCCGAACCGGTGTCCGGATCGAGCGCTTAAAAGCCCGTTCGGCCAAAAAAATAGCTAACGACTTCGGAATGGCCCGAAATCCTGGGGGATGGAACTTCCCAACATCCTAGGGTTCTCATAAAAGTTTCGCGCGAAATCGCGCTGGCTTGATATTTTAAATTACACTGCAAAGTTACAAGGTTCCCCTATCAGTTAACCCCTTTCCAGTCTTTGAAAAATCTGAAATTTTTCCCTGATATAGATCTTTTAAAAATAACTAGGGTCTCTTTTTCGTACTTTGGCAAAATCTAACTCTAGCTATTTTTAAAAAATTTGTGAAGAACTGTCTAATTAAGTTTTCACCTTTAGCGACAATTACGTTTCGTGTTCACATTAAACACATATAGTGTTACACCCTAGGAACACACACAGTGTCTTAAACCAAAATTATTTCCTCCAGTTGTGTTACAATGTTCAATTACCAAAATACCCCGATGAGCGACAAATTACTGAAATGCCCCCGGGGGTTCATTATCACCCTAACGCCCAAACCAGCTTCAAAACAACCTTTTAGGTGTTTTCTTACATTTTTGACTAGAAAGTCTTTTGAAAAATTTAACACTATAAAATTACCAAAATACCCCTCGGGGTGGCAAATACCAAAATGCCCCAGGCATCAGAACGATCTCAAAAGTGCATTGAAATGCTATTCGGCTTCGAATTCATTCTTGATCTAAAAAGTATTCTACTGACTTTTCGCAAAAATCCCGAACCGGTGTCCGGATCGAGCGCTTAAAAGCCCGTTCGGCCAAAAAAATAGCTAACGACTTGGAGTGGCCCAAAATCCATGGGGATGGAACTTCCCAACATACTAGGGTTCTCATAAAAGTTTTGCGCGAAATAGTAGCTTGATATTTTAAATTACAGTGGAAAGTTACAAGGTTCCCCTCAATCAGTTAACCCCTTTCCAGTCTTTGGAAAAATCTGAACTTTTTCCCTGATATAGATCTTTTAAAAATAACTAGGGTCTATTTTTTGCACTTTGGCACAATCTAGCTCTAGCTATTTTTAAAAAATTTGTGAAGAACTGTCAAATTAAGTTTTCACCTTTAGCGACAATTACGTTTCGTATTCACATTAAACACACAGTGTTACACCCTAGGAACACACACAGTGTCTTAAAAACCAAAATTATTTCCTCCAGTTGTGTTACAATGTTCAATTACCAAAATACCCCCAATGAGCGGCAAATTACCGAAATGCCCCCAGGGGTTCATTATCACCCTAACGCCCCAAACCAGCTTCAAAACAACCTTTCAGGTGTTTTACTTACATTTCTGGACTAGAAAGTCCTTTGAAAAACTTAACACCGTAAAATTACCAAAATACCTCTCTCATGGTGGCAAATTACCAAAATGCCCCAGGCATCAGAACGATCTCAAAAGTTCATTGAAATGTTATTTTAAGCTTCCCGAATTCATTCTTGATCTAAAAAGTATTCTATAGACTTTTCGCCAAAAACTCCCGAACCGGTATCCGAATCGAGTGCTTAAAAGCCCGTTCGGCCAAAAAATAGCTAACGACTTCGGAATGGCCCGAAATCCTGGGGGATGGAATTCCCAACGTCCTAGGATTCTCATAAAGTTTCGCTTGAAATCGCCCTGGCTTGATATTTTAAATTATACTACAAAGTTACAAGGTTCCCCTCAATCATTAACCCCTTTCCATTCTTTGAAAAAATCTAAAATTTTTTGCTCTGATATATATCTTTTAAAAATAACTAGGGTCTTTTTTCGTACTTAGGCACAATCTAGCTGTAGCTATTTTTAAAAAATTTGTGAAGAACTGTCTAATTAAGATTTTACCTTTAGCGCAATTACGTTTCGTATTTCACATTAAACACACATAGTGTTACACCCTAGGAACACACACAGTGTCTTAGACCAAAATTATTTCCTCCAGTTGAGTTACAATGTTCAATTACCAAAATACTCCCGATGAGCGACAAATTATCGACATGCCCCCGGGGGTTCATTATCACCCTAACGCCCCAAACTAGCTTCAAAACAACGTTTCAGGTGTTTTACTTAGATTTCTGGACTAGAAAGTCTTTGAAAAATTTAACACTGTAAAATTACCAAAATACCCCTTTGGGTGGCAAATTACCAAAATGCCCCTGGCATCAGAACGATATGAAAAGTACATTGAAATGCTATTTTAAGCTTCCCGAATTCATTCTTGATCTAAAAAGTATTCTACGGACTTTTCGCCCAAAAATCCGAACCGGTGTCCGATCGAGCGCTTAAAAGCCCGTTCGGCAAAAAAAATAGCTAACGACTTCGGAAGTGGCCCGAAATCCTTGGGGAAGGAACTTCCCAACATCCTAGGGTTCTTATAAAAGTTTTGCGCGAAATCGCCTTGGCTTGATATTTTAAATTACATGCAAAGTTACAAGGTTACCTTCAATCAGTTAACCCCTTTTCAGTCTTTGGAAAAATATAAAATTTTTCCCTGATATAGATCTTTTAAAAATAACTAGGGTCTCTTTTTTGCACTTTGGCACAATCTAGTTCTA